>JAJEJO010000958.1:559243-596642 GCA_020662805.1 Glaucomys volans
TTTGGATTTTTGGGATTGGCTAATCTCACTTAGAATGACAGTCTCCAACATCATCCATTTACCTGCAAATGCCATAATTTTATTCTTCTTTATGGCTGAGTAGTATTCCATTGTGTATATATACCACAGTTTCTTTATCCATTCATCTATTGAATGGCATCTAGGTTGGTTCCACAATCTAGCTCTTGTGAATTGAGCAGCTATGAACATCTATGTGGCTGCATCACTGTAGTAATCTGATTTCAAGTCCTTTAGGTATAGGCCAAGGAGTGGGATAGCTGGGTCAAATGGTAGATCCATTCCAAATTTTCTAAGGAATCTCCACACTGCTTTCCAGAGTGGCTGCACCAACTTGCAATCCCACCAGCAATGTATGAGTGCACCCTTTTCCCCACATCCCCACCAACACCTGTTGTTGCCTGTATTCTTAATAAAAGACATTCTAATTGGGATAAGATGAAATCTTAAGGTGGTTTTGATTTGCATTTCTCTTATAACTAGGGATGTTGAACATTTTTTCATAAATCTGTTGATTGCTTGTAGATCTTCTTCTGTAAAGTGTCTGTTCATTTCCTTGGCCCATTTATTGATTGGGTTATTAGTGTTCTTGGTGTAAAGATTTTTGAGCACTTTGTAGATTCTGGAGATTAGTGCTCTATCTGAAGTGTGTGTGGCAAAGATTTTCTCCCACTCTGAAGGCTCTCTCTTCATATTGCTGATTGTATCCTTTGCTGAGAAAAAGCTTTTTAGTTTGACTCTATCCCAATCATTGATTCCTGCTTTTATTTCTTGCACTTTGGGAGTCATATTAAGGAAATCTGGTCCTAGGCCAACATGATGGAGATTTGGACCTATTTTCTCTTCTATTATGTGCAGGGTCTCTAGTTTAATTCCTAGGTCCTTAATCCACTTTGAGTTGAGTTTTGTACAGGGTGAGGGATATGGGTTTAGTTTCATTTTGCTGCATATGGATTTCCGGTTATCCCAGAATCATTTGTTGAAGAGGCTATCTTTTCTCCATTGCACACTTTTTGGAGTGTGTTTTTCCTTTCATCTAATGCAAATTGCAAATGTCTCCTTCTGAACGGGATGTGTTGGAGGCACATATGACCTCCATTCCTAGGACTCTGGTGGACCCTCAGGAACTGTTTTCTGTTTCAAGGATGGCATCAGAAAGGACACATCAGAAAGGACAATCAGAGGGCTCAGGCAGGTCAGCATCAGCTCCCTGGCCAGCAGGGCAGGGCTGGGACTGGGGCAGGACTAGCCAATGAGGAGTGGGGTCAAGGAGAGATGAGGGCACTTGCTGCTAGTCATTTCACTTGGGTCTCATGCATCCTCAAGCTCATGATAAAGGGTTAAGTTGAAATAAGTCAATTTACAAGCATTACATAATAAAGAATGGTTAATGAATCTGCTGGTAGAGGAATTGCTGATCTAAACATTCAAAATGATATTTGAGCAGGGCATGATGGCACACACCTGTAATTCTAGTGGCTCAGGAGGTTGAGGTAGGAGAATCGTGAGTTCAAGTTCAGTCTCAGAAATTTATCGAGGCCCTAAGCAACTTAGTAAGACCCTGTCTCAAAATAAACAATAAAAAGGGGTAGGATGTGGCTCAGTGATTAAGCACCTCTGTGATCAATCCCCAGTAACAAAATAAAAATAAATAAATAAACAAAATTTTTTTTAAAAAAGTTCTACCTAATGTAAAAGTCAGTAGACTTCAAGGTAGATTGGATTTATATATTGAACTGGCCTCCCAGGTGACTTTTGAGGATATTTCAAATATAATGCCTATTCAAGTGTGACCTTGGTTACTTGTGAGCTCTGTTCATCAGTTAGCATCACCTATCCCCCTGAGCTGGCACTATTCAACCGTGACTAGTGGTTGGCATAACTCTAAGTTCTGGATCAGGAGCAACACCTCTGGGGGGCACCTTGCCAGCTCAGCTGGCCGCTTCAGGATTCCCACACCCCGTCTGCTGCACCTCCTTCCTGGCTTGCATCTCAGTGCACTGCAGCATCATAAGCCTTGCTGTGACAGGCTTTAGACCAAGATGCTGCCTACCTGGACAACTGAGATAGACCACAAGCAGCCAGGATGCCCAGAGGCCTGCAGGAGAAGAGCTGGTGAGATTCTTCAGGGTTATCACATCCCTCCTGTTCCAGCACCTCCACCACTCCTTGGCTTAGAGCTTATTTTCACATTTCCTTTGATGTTCTTTTCAGGAAGGCTTGGCCTGGGAACCTGCCTGTCACAAAGGAAAGAAGGACCTGTTTGAAGACCATTGAAAAGATGGCTTCTCTGGGAACAGAGACTAAAACTCCCCTTTTAAGTAATTATAAATGAGTATGTGGCAGATGGTATTTTCCAAAGATGACAACATGCTGTCCCCCACTCCCCCAGCCCTCTAGCCCTTGCCATGCCTCTGTGAGGAGATGGAGTCTAAATGAACTCCCTTTGAATCTAGGCAGGCTTATGACTCATTTTAACCAACATGCTAGGCTACGTGTATCAGCTCTTCATCTCTGTCATCAACATATTTAAGCATAACTTAGAGGAGTAAAAGTTTCTAATAGTTTCAGAAGTCTTAGTCCATAGACTGCCAAGTCCATTGCTCTGGGACCAATGTGAGGCAGAACATCATGGCAGAAAGGCATGGTGGAGGAAAGCTACTCAGTACACAGCAGTCAAGAAGCAGAGAGCAACAGAGGAAGGGGCTAGGGACAGATATAGTCCATGGGCATGGCCCCAGTGACCTGCTTCCTCCAACTCTGTCCCACCTTCAGCAGTCCATTCAGCTATCAGATTAATCCAGCAAATGGATTAATCCACTGATAAGGTTAGAACCCTAATTGTTGCTTCAAAGTTCCATCTCTGAATCTTGCTACACAGGAGGCCATGCTTTCAACACATGAGCTTCTGGGGACATTCCATATCCAACCCATAACAGGCTGCAACAAAATGCCTGACTTAAATATCACACATTTATTTCTCACAGTTCTGGAGCACCATTATGGTCGGGTTCTCAGTGAGGACCCTCTTCCTGGTTTAGTGAGGGCTACCTTTATTTTTACCTGGCAGGGAGAGACACGAGCTTTCGTGTCTTTGTCATTTGAAAAGAACACTAATCCTGTCATGGGGGTTCTACCCTCAGGACCTCACCCCACCATAATCACCCCAAAGTACCACCTGCTATAACCATCACATTGGGGGTTATAGCGTTGATGAATGAATTGGAAGAGACACAAACATTCAGTGTTTAGCAACCAATAAAATATCCAGAACTGACACTGCATGACCTCTGAGGTTAGACCACAGAAGCCAATGCTGCTTCCACTTGGTCACTGGTGTAAACCACTCTTGAAAAGCTCTTCTGCTGTGTATGCAGATTGAATGCCCTGGGGCTGCCATTCTGGGTGGAAGCCCAAACTAGCCCACATGGAGAGGGCTGAGACCTCATGGCGGGGGGCGGGCAGGGAGAGAAGTAGGTGTGGATGGGGGAAAGGGAATAAGAATGCGTTGGTCCCACTGAGCTGCTGTAGCTCTGGTATTTCAGGTGTTTCACTTTGTTCACTAACAGGTCCCAGAATCACTTCACCAAGACCTTTCCAAATGCCTGACCCACAAAACCCAGGAGAGCTCATAAAACAGTATGTGCTGTTCAAGGCACTAAGCTTGAAGATAATTTGTTACACAGCCAGTCACTAAACACACTGCAACACAAAAGTAAGACCAGAACTGCCTTATTTGAAAATATGTCTACTTGCACTTTTGCAAAGCATTTCAGTTGAGGGATGCATGTGTGTCTTACAGCTTTCATGATTCACCTTCAGAAATGCTGTTCTTATGGACAAGGAATTATGGAGTATATTCTAAAGCCACATTCTAATGAGCAAATTATGACCTGTCAGAGAAGTAGTGTCCTGGGATCCAACATCCCTCCAGGACACCAATTATTCACAGGGACAAACAGCAATGTATTCAAATTCTCTTCCAGAAATTCACTTCCCACAGTGCTGATGGCCAAACACTGACCAAAGGGAGCAAGTTTTAAATGTTCTTGCAAGTAGGTCACAAGGTGTAGAACCACTTCCTGGGATCAGGAAAGGAGAGGCCTACCTCACTTTCCTTCCACATGCCGTTAGGAACCTGTACTCTCAAGGCACTGAGACCAAGGAATCAAAAGAAAATGCAAAGAATGCAGTGCTGTTCAGTCTCACCAAAATAATAAATTAATGTCCACCAAAAAGCAATGCATTTTGGCAAGAACTATGTATCTACATGTATCCATTTGATGACAAACATGCAGACTCACTTGGAAACCGTGAGTGACTGAAGCAGCTCAATAATTTACTTTCCATGAAAACGTTCCATGTCATGGATGACAAAGCCATATATAAACACTGAGCGGATCCAAAAACATTCTGTCTCAAGTTAATGCAACCACCAAACCTTTCTTTCTTTTCTGTTTTTGGAGGGGCATGCCTGGGGACAACAGCAATTTAACTTTCTTTTCTTTTTCTTTTTTTTCCCCCTAGAATGAGTACACACTTGCGTTTGCTTCAGGTGGGATAGGAATTGTATCAAATTTCTTTCTCGACTTACAGTAACCTTGCAACTTCCTGTTCAAGTTATAAAAATATATTGTATTTCTTGTAGCATGGGGGGACATGAAAAGTTCATGAAGGGTCGAATACTAAAAACACTGGGTGGAGACATTTGGTACTCTTCAGATGTTCAGAACTACAACTGAGCCCATAAATAGTTAATTTGTTCAGATTTTGCCTAAGGAGATAGAGTACTTCCAAAGTCCTCCGGACTGACCCAAAACCACACGAGAGGCCTGCGGGTCAGACTCATGGATGTTCTCTTGATATGTGGTACCATGTTAGAGTAGCACTGTTTGTCTTTGAGATCAAGTCTCTGCCTACTGGATGCTACATCCTAATTAATGCCCAAGGGGGATTTTTTTTCAAATGTACTGTTGTATCTCATCTCAAAAAACCCAGGAGTTATTTCAAAACGTGACCCATATGCTGTTCTCCACTCTTCTCTTCTATGTAAGTTTTTGGTTTTTTGTACTTTTATTTTTTGCAGGAAGTTCCCAAAATTTCCCCACTCTCAGAAGAATATCTCTAGGCACTTTCCCAATGTAATAAAGAAGCGTTTTATGTTATGGGTGATGGCCAGTGAGCATCTATGTTTCTCTGGAAGAACTACAGCATTATCTGTCAGCCAAGGGAAACACCTGCACAGCCTCTATTCCTGCCTTACATCCATGACCGCACATCCCATAAACAAGGAGTCAGAGTCCAAAGGATAAAAACCACAGGTGCTGTGGGAAAACAGCTCCATGTGAAGCAGCAACAGGCAACAGTCTTTTCAAAACAAACAAGATTATAAGGGTATAATTACAGCTAGGAAACATGGACATCAACCCCAATAACCTGTAATTATTTTTCTAATCTATGGGGTTGGAACTAACACAACCACAGATGAAATCAGGAAGACAGAATTCCTTAGAGACACATAGTGGCTGAAAACCCAACAGACTGCATTTAGCCAGACTCTCTGCCTTCAAGTTGCTTAACAACTTTCAAATACAATTGCACCAAAGGGTTCTTTAGACCTCACGTTCTCGAAACTAGTACATCCTTAGGTCTGTAAACCTAACACACACACACACACACACACACACATTTCATATATTAATATGAATTAATTTTCATTAAAGTGACCAAGACAAACAAAAACAACTAGAATCTGATTTAATTTACTTCAAAATGTTTATGCCCTTGGAGTACATTCCTACCAGAAGTCCTCCTGAGGACAAGATGCGGTGTGACCCGCTGAACGGAGAAGTGGTTACCCCTTTTCGCAGTCCCTGACTCCCTTACAAGACAAGTGACACCTGCAGAAAGCTCATATCAAGAGAGGAAGAAAACCAATGCCATCAGGCCACAGGGAAAGTGGAAGACAGACTCTGAAGGATGCAAATATGCAGTGCAGATAATAAACGGACGACATTGCCAGAGACCACGGTGGGCCAGACGGCCTGGGGATGGGACAGGGCTGGTTCCCAGATTCTGAGGAGGAGCAGCTGAGCCACGCTTGTCAGACACGGTTTCATGGTGGGCAGAGAAATGTGAAGCAAGGTCCCTGGGAGGCCCTGTCATCTAGGCCACTTCTCAAAACATTTCCCATAAAAGTTCATGACTTTGGAGGCTCTAGATTTAACAAAATCTGCAGAACTGATCCTATTTGTTCTCAAGTCACCTCAACTTTCATTTTGAAAAACATTTTAATGTTTTCTGTATTCACACTCCTGTGTCAGGGGATGCTCAGCACATGATGGTAAGCAGGAAAGGGCAAAGCCCTGAGGGAAGTTACTAAACAGTGGAAAGGACAGACAGACAGATGGGTTGTCCGAGGGCCAGCAAGACTGCAATGGCTACTGCTATTGCTATAGGATGAAAAACACTTAGGCATGGCTATTCACATGGATGACACAAACCTCAGAGGGCCAGATACCTCATCTGAGCTCTACGGTTCCATCAAGGTATCAAGGACAACAGGGAAATCCATTTCATGAAAGGTCTCTTAGATGTTAGTAATCCATACCAGCTGTTAAGTCACACAAAACCTTCACATCAACTGCACCTTGGCCTAGTGAATGCTGCACATGTAACATTCTGTTATTTCTAAAGAGAGAGTCACTCACTTATAAAGCTTAACTACTTCCATGTTATCATTCTGCCATGAAACTCTAACTGCTAAGTGTCATCACCATCACCTTCTGTGATAGGAGTCACTAAGCCCAGTTGAATACAATATTAAGAACGATTCTGGCTACCATTATTCCTGACACTATTTGGCAGTTACCACTGACAAATATAAACCAAAAACACAAACAAATCACAGTATAGATTAAATCAAGGAATAATGAATGTATCATTAAGGACCAGGAATATCAGTTGCCAATAATTTAACTCTGTATTTATGGGACTCTCATTGTTCTTTGGAAACTACGAGCCTTTGTTCTCTAGACTAGTGTGCAGTTAGACAAGCATCTTGTGCTGACACAAAAAAGGAATAAGTAGCTACAGATTATACCACATTTCCCAGTAGACATCAACAAGCACTTAATACATTTTATTCTACTTATATTATTGCATGCCAGCTTGAAACAGTTGAAGTCTAAGATACAAGAAAAAGCTATAGTTACCAGCCATGCTTCACAGGAAATTAAATGGTCTGCTAAGCAGTCTAAAAACTAAGGAGAAAGAAACAAAAACATTTTTTAAAGTAAAGGAATACTCTTTTATGATCACAGGCTTAAAATATGAAGCCACCAGAAAAGAAACATCTAGTCTAGAATAACAGGGCCAACCACTTATGCCTTTAAGACAAAAAGAGTCCTAAGGATATGTCTTTCATGATCACTAAAAACAGAAAGCTATTATAAATGAAAAGACCCAAGAAAACACCCACATTGGTGATTTTAAATTCCCTCTTGGTGCTCATCCAATAATCAAGCTCTAGGTTTGCTTCATATTTCAAATAAATGGCAAAGTAAGCAAACACAAATGATAAAAGTAAATAAATAAGTGCATAAAGGCAGATAAGTTTATATGAAAACACGTCACCATGTCAGAATAAGTTAGAAGAAAGCCTGAACACTCCATAACTCAGGTTGAGAGAAAACCAATTTATTGGCCTGACTTTCTAAACCAGGATTCTTCAGTCTCAGCACTATAAAATCTGGGGCTGGATAATCTTGTCATTTGGGACTGTCCTGTGCACTGTGGGACGCTTGGCAGCATTCCTAGCTTCCACCCACTAAATGCACTTGCAAGTACCACTTGCTCATTGCCCTCCTACTGGTGAAAACCAAACATGTCTCCAGGTAGCTGATGCTCCCTGGGAGAAACACCTGCCCTAACTGAGAGTTGCTATTTGGACACCATGATGACGGGAGGGATCCCAGTCCGTAGTGAATCAAAGCTGGATGCATGATCATAGATGCAAATGGACTACCTCTGTTGGATGCGATAGCACCAACCCACTGTACTCCCTGCTTGGGATGCAGGGTCTGGGTCAAGGGAAAGGGGGATGCAGGTCAGTTCTTGGTCCCACCTCATTCTCTCCTTCTTCTCACTTGCAATCCTTGAGATAAACTGGGAAATATGCAGGAATGCAACATTCTGAGATAGGGAGGGGATGATCAGAGTATGCTCAGCTCTATTCCAGTGCCCTCTGGGAAAAGGATGTCCATCAGCATGTGAGCCCAGCAGTCACGTTGTCCCAGGGTAGAAGACCCAGGGAGGGATGCTTTCTTGGGTCCTTCAACTGTGATACATTTGAAGTCTGCACAGTTGAAATTTCCTCTACTTTCCAGAGCCTTGAGGGGCTGGTTTATAATGAATCCTAGGCTTTTAGTTTCCATCACTGCCACTCTGCCAGTAACAAATTCATACAAGAGTGTTCTGTATAACTTGTTGCATTGGAGAGTTTTCTGTCTCAGTTAGACAAGTTGGAAACTAGTGTACAATGAAACTACTTCTCAGAAAAAACTCAAATATCACCCTTCTCAAAAGTGTTTCTAAAGTGTCTCTTCTCCTGAGTGCTGATGTTTTCCATTTGAGTGTAGATTCAACAGAGATTGCAAACATCACCTATTTGACACATTGAAATGACCAAGAATCTTCAGGAACTAGGAAAGGAAAGAAAAGAAGAGGGAGAATAATTAGGAAATGAAAGGATTCAAGAAATAATGAGAGATCCACAAGATGCCCTGATATGTTTATGGGGATAAATTATCAATGGATTCTACAGAAATGCACTGGACAACTGCCCTGATTCAAGATGTGGAATATAAAAAGAGAACTGGATCTTGTAGTTTTGAGTTTAGGGAACCACTTGGATCTAAGATGTCATCTATACAAACCTGGACACATCTGTGAATAACCTGAGAGCTTCGTTATGTTATCAATGGCTGGGCTTATACTCTGACCAATTACATAAGCATTTGGACCTCTGGACACTGTTTAGGGGCCTTTGAGCTAGACACTGAAGGATT
The DNA here is from genome assembly GCA_020662805.1 of Glaucomys volans. Taxonomy (NCBI): domain Eukaryota; kingdom Metazoa; phylum Chordata; class Mammalia; order Rodentia; family Sciuridae; genus Glaucomys; species Glaucomys volans. The sequence goes on from JAJEJO010000958.1 coordinate 568,330, forward strand.
ATGGCAACCGGGACTTCTACAAGCATAGGAGAGGGTGGAATTTCTTATCAAAGAAACAAGAGAATAACCACTGTGGAAAATCAAAGGCATATAACAGATAAAACAAGTTCAATGTTACCCATTCCCAGGATAAAAGAAAGAAAATAAAAGGGAATGGATTGGTGAAAACCAGGTATCAGAGGGCATTGAACTTTAGTATGTAAATTATAGAAAACCACTGATGTTTCTTTAAAAGAAAGCAAAAATGCATTTCAAAAAAATAGGCTTCCAAAATTCATAGAGTGAATGGGTTGGGGAAAGAGACAAAGGTGGAAAGGGAGCTGTGTTTCTGCAGCAGCAGACTCACCGCAAAGCTGGTGAGTGACTCTCGGGCTTACCCACCCCACACAGCAAGGGCATGTCAGCCCACCTCACAGCAGAAGACCACGGAGTCTTCTTGTTCTAATTTGTTTTCCCCAGGTGATCTCATGGTCACCCATTCAGTAATCACCTGGGTGCAGAGGGTCTGAAAATGCTCCAACCTCACCTCGCCTCACACCTCAAACTGGTGGCATGAACTGCCTATTTAACATCCCCTTGGATATGCTGAAGTGACCTCAAACACACCATGTCCCGAAGTGAACTCATGACGTTCCTCACAGAGCCAAGTGCTCTTTGTGGTCCTCTACTCTGGAAATGGTGCCACATTCTATCAAGTCACACAGGTCAGGTCTGTGCACAATGATCTTGACACTGTCTCCTTTGCACCCATTCCCAATCTACCATAAGAGCCCATGAATTTTACCTTATAACATTCTCAGATCCCTCCTGTTCCCTCTCCCTCTGCCAGTACCTCCACAACCTGCCATCATCCTTTACTTGTTTCAGTAAGTCTTTTTTTTTTCCCATTGATTTTTTTTTCTTTTTTCTTTATTTACTTATTGATTCATTGAACACAAATGGAGTACAGCTATTGTTTCTATGGTTGTACACAAAGTAGAGTCACACCATCTGTGCATTCATACATGTACACAGGGCAATGATGTCTGTCACACATTCTGTTATTATTCTTTGATTTATTGACCCAAATCCATTCTTACCTCCCTAATACCAATACCCAATCATGAGTTCATATTTCTAAAGTAGTTGTGTTAATCAACACACAGATATAAAAGGTTATTTTGAAGGTTCCAGTCCTTAATTGGTTGGTATTATTGCTTAGGGCCTATGGTGAGGACAGAAGCACATGGTGGAGCAAAAACACTCAACTCACTCATGACCAGAAAGCAAAAGAGGAAGAGGAAGAGGAAGAGTTATGGGCTGGGATCCCATAACTTTCTACAAGGACTTCCTGAGGCCTCTTAGTAGGCTTCACCTCCCAAAGTTCTACCACATCCCAGTAGCTCATCCTGGGGACTGAGCCTTTAACACATGAGACTTTGGAGAGCATTTAACATCCAACTGCAGCATCCCACCTTTGGCCCCCAGAAAATTTGCGTCTCACGATGCAAAATGTGTTGCGTCCACCACCAACTGTCTCCAAAGTCATCACTGTTCCAGCTTTGCTCAGAAGTCCAAGTCCAAAGTCTTCTCTGAAACTCAAGGAAAAGGCAGCTGTGGCCCTTGCAAAAAATTCGAAGGAAGGTTGCATACTTCCAAGATACCATCGAGGGGCACGCACAGGGTAAACGTTTCTATGCCAACAGAAGGTGGGGATAGGAAAATAGTGAGGAGCAATTTGACCCAAAGCAAGAGCACACCATACAAGGCACAGTAAATCCAGTGCTCAATGTCTGGGCTCTGAAAGGCCCAGACAGCCCTGCCTTCCAGGCTTGTTCATCCCCAGCCCTGGGCCTCTCTGTGGGCGAGTTCTGCATGCTGCCTACCATTTCCGCATCACAGGGCTGGCACCTCTTTCTTCTGGGGCCTCCACTGCAACTTTAGCTTCAGTCCCACAGGTCCATGAAGTGCTGTCAGGGGCTGACCTGCAGCACCACTGCCTGGTCTCCTGGGCTTCCCTTCGAAATCTCAGCAGAAGCCTCTGTGACCGCACAATCCTTTCATTCTGCAAGCCTGCTTAGCGAGCCCCACGTGGACCACATCTAGCGTGTGGTCAGTGTGAGCTGTACCAGGTCCACCTGGACCCTGGCTCCATAGACTCTAGGCACCATGCTGGTTAAACATCAGAAAGGCTCACCGAGGTGTGCAGGGCACCAAAGAGCTCTTTTCTGAAACTATTCTGCCCTGGAAAGTCTTTGAAACAAACTTGGATTTGTAAGCCTCTGAGTCTGAGAGCGGTGGCTTAACATTTTTGAGATCTTTCAAGGCATCTTTCCTTTTGCCCAAGTGCAAAGCATTTGGCTTTTTTTTTGTTTTAAGTCAGCTCTGTAACCCCTTTTGGTTGCACATTTGTATGTGCTCCCTTCATAGCCAAACTGCAAACTGCAAACTTTCCAAATGTTTGTGCTCTGCTCCTCTTCACTCTTCCTGAGATTATAGCTGAGAGCAGTCAGTAATACCATTGTGTCACCTGAGTACTTTCCTGCTCTGAAACTCCCTCTGCCAGATAAACTATAGTCTATCACCTTTACGCTTGGCCTTCCACAAATAGGGTATTGACAAAACCCAAATTCTGAGCTGTAGCACAACAAGGATGCCCTCTATTTGAATTCCCATTACAGTCCTTACCTCCATGTGAAACGTCATCAGCAGCACCACCAATGTCCACATTTCTAGCAGGATTCACCCCCTGAGCGCCTTCCAGAACTGCCCATTAAGCTCTCCTTACAGCATTCTAGACTTTCTCTAGCTAGATCTTCCAAATTTTTCTAACCTCTTCCTGCAAACCAATTCCAAAAATTCTACATATTGTCTCAGATATAACTACAGTCAACAATCCCAATTCCTGGAACCGATTTTCTGTGTTAGTTTTCCACTACATCAAAAAAAAAAGAAAAAAACTTGAAATCATCAACTTATAGAGAGGAAAGGTTTATTTTGGCTAATGGCTTTGGAAGTTCCAGTCCAGAATGAGCTAGCCCCATTACTCTGGGCATGTAGGGTGAGGAGCATATCCTAGAGCAAACCCACTCACCTCATGACCAGGAAGTAAAGAAACAAGAGGAAAGGGGCAGAGCCCACAGACCCGTGGAGGGTGTGTCTCCCAGTGATCCACCAACTTCCAGTGGGCCCACTTTCTAAATGTTCCTCTATGCCTCCACAGCCCCACCCTGGGGACCAAGTTTTACCCATGCAGCTTTGGGGGACACGAAACATCCAAACTCTAGCCCTGGTCGCACCACTGCTCATCTAAAACTCTTTGAGGCTGCCCAATGATGTCCCAGTGAAGCACACAATGCCCAGCATCTCCAACCCCCACAGATGACCTTTGTCCCTCATTTCTGCCATGCTTGTTCCCAGCATAGGCCACTGTACCTGCCATCCCACCTGCTGGAAGCTAGGCCTCCTTCCCTCTTTGACTACTCTTATCCACCCTCAGATCCTGCAAAATCTCCACTTCCCGCAGGTTTCCCTCTCTGGCTCCCCTGACCTGTGACAGGCCTGCAGCATTCCCGTCTGAAGCACCTGAGTGCAGGCACTTCTGCATCTCATTGACTCGTGTTTGATCAGCACACTTGGTTTATACTTGTTCTCCTAGCAGTCCTCTCACTGTCCCATTCAAGCACAGGGCCAGAAGAAGCAGAAATACACAGGAAAGGATGTGAAGAGAGATAGGAAACAGAGTCAGCAGGCCTTCTGGTGGGATGTGCTCAAGTAAAAAGCAAAGGGAAGAAAAAAATGTCTGCAAAGATGTCAAGTTCAATGACTAAGAAATGTGAGCAACTGGGTTAGTATCCATAGTGCATCCCACAGATCTATTTTATTTGTATGTTGTTGTCTTCTGTGTGTGTGCGCGCGTGTGTGTGTGTGTGTGTGTGTTTTGCTTTTTGCTTTTTGTATTTTCTTACTTCCCATACTTCCAGTTCCTACTACTCCCACAAGCCCAGGAATTTTATTTAAAGCAAACTAATCTAAGTTTGGAGGCTACCAGAACACTCTACTCAAAGCCCCAGGGGAATAATCAAGCTCATATGTGTACCAAATAGACAGGCTCATTCTCTCTCCAGCATTAAATATTAAATAGTAACACGTATTGAAGCATTACCTTGACACACACAGAACTTTCTTCACATAGAAATTTCTGGTGCATCCATGAGTAATGAAGTTAATTCTTCACTGTTTATTTTTAGTCTTGATCTAATTTTAATAATGCAGAGATAGAAACACAAGGTATCTACTACATTCCTATATACATTTCTACATAAAATAATGAAATATACATCTACAGCAAGTTGGGATTTAAAATTATTTCCCCCTAAAAAGTATACTTACGTTGGTAAATATTAGGTTGAATATGAATTATTTTTGGAAACTGGTAAGTTTCTGCTCAATAAGGACTTTGTTCAACCTTATTTACTCCCTTTGCACTTTTACAGTGGAGGCATTAAAGTTTTTTTTTTTAAGCCAAAGCTGTTAATGTTGTATTCCATTCTAGAGATTGCATAGTTCATGTGTTCATAAAATGTTTGACTTTTAAAAGAAATAAATTATTATAGAGTTATTACACCTATAAGAGTTGCCAAATATTTGTAACATTTTTGAAATAATAATAATGACAGGTATAGACAATAAAAAGCTACTAAAGGATCTTAGGCAATATATATTGCATTCAGAAGTCTTAAAAAGTTTCCTGGAAGCAAAGAAATTATGGGCTTCATTCTGCCTCAGCAAGGTATTGAATGTAAGGACAATATTCAATTCTATATATCAATTTTATGATCTGTTTGTATGACTCAGAAGTTTCCAGCTGCATTACCTCCTTTTTTAATTTGGTAGAAAAGTGGAGGGAGTGGCACAGATGTTAGTTAATTCTGACCCCCATTTATGATATGCACATCCAGGACCGTGCCCTGGATGATCAGTCCCACTGATGCCCTCACATTCATGGCCGGTGTGACCCAAGACACACTGAGGCCACTCTGCAGTACTGACTGGCTGAGGCCCAGCATCCAAGGAGGCAAACAGAGCACCCCCAAGAACAGAACTTGATGATTTACTTTGGCAGAAGTCACTGCTTATTCAAGACTATCTGTGTTTAGAAACAAAGAAAATTCCAGAATGCAATAGTCATACTGCCTTCCAGGGTCCCCTCTGGTCCTGCAAGATCCCCACCATGGATTTCCCCCTGCAGTGGACATCACCTTTACTGAAGCCCTGCTACTGCTGTCATCTTCTGATCTTCCATCAACCAAACTAAAACTATCACCTCACTGTGACTCAAATGGTTATTTGGAAAGAAAAATAAATGTTTCTTTTCGTGAGCTCCTTTGACCATCTATTGGCAATATCCAGAAGCCTTCCTTGAGACTTGCTGCTGTAACAGTCCCAACACTGGCTACTTCTATCTCTCTATTTAGAGTCAATGAGATGTGTGTCCTTCCCTGAATGTGATCTATTCCCCAGGGGCTCCAAGCCACCAAGGGCTCAGAGGCAATCACTGCAATTGAGAAAACATGTATTGAGCTGCTGTGTTGATCACTGGGCTTCAGAATTCAAAATAAATGCCACTGGAGCTGTCTCCCTTCAAAAACTTCACAGCCTATTACGGAAGACAAATATCTGCTATAAAAGCCAAGGTGAAGTGACAGAAGTGTGTGGCCAGAGACACAAGTCAGGGGGACGGGAAGGCCATGAACTTAGCTCTTGAATTTGGGATCTGGCAGGGCTTTTTCAGGACCACAGTGAGACAGAGTCAGCCTCCCTTCTTCATCTTCCCCTAACAAAGAAAACGCTACGCTTGCTTGAGTAAACTTGGGTTAATATGAATCAAGAGTGGTCTCCCTTCAATGTTAGGAGAGCTGACTCAAGGGACAAGCAAGCAGCAGCAGTGTGCCAAGGCAGAGGGGGTGCAGGTGAGTTCCCCTGCTTTGCCAGGCACCTAGGGAGAAGTCACAGGGTCAGTCCTCGCCCTCACTCTACCCCAGCTTCAAGCCTCCTGGTTTTTAAGTCAATGAGGACCATTCCCCACAACACAAAGCCCAGAACTGGGGTGACAACCCCAAACTCCTACACTGGAAAGACATATCTACCCTGATGGCTGGCTGTCCACAATCTCAATACAATCTGCTTTTTCAATGTCACAAATGACAGTTAACACAGAGATTGGGTGACCCAACTTGACACTCCAGTAGAGACACTAGGCTGGTTCAAGCTGGCACCAGCTGTGGGCAATGGTGGGTGTTTCTGCTGAAGTTTTTCTGAAGGTCAGCATCATTTATCCTTGCATGTCATATTAAAAGCTGCCAAGAGACTTTGTAATTACAAGTTATTTCCATTTCCCTTCCCTGATTTTATCCTTATAATTTTCCAAATAGCATTATTATTTCAACTTCAAAAAATAGATATGAAAATAAATAAATATATTCTTAATCTCAGGAAGATTAAATTACCGCTCCAAATTTACCCAAATAGACAATGTTAAGAACGTTTGGGAGGACCCTGGAACCCCGATAATCAAAGTCAAAAACTAGCGAGTCATTGACATTTTTGGTTTAGCTCCCTTGGCATTTTTGCTTGTTTGTTTTAAAGAATTACATACTTAAAAGTTGGATGTTTGATACAGAAATAGAGATTTCTAGAATTCCTTGAAAACTTGGATCCCGGAAGCTCTGCAAATCCTAAGCTAACCTATGAGCTGAAGACGAGGTAAGAGACAGGCGCCCGCGGGCTGGTCAGATCCTGCCCCAGCAGAAGGTGGACGCGCCCCTCTGCCTGGCACTCCGTCGCGCATCTCTAACACTTACCATCACAGAGCTTTACCAAGGAGAAGGCACAAGTCTACAGGTGGCAGAGGAACCTCACCCCAAAGACTCCTGAAGTTCTCAACATCATCAAAGTGACCCCAGGACAGGGCCGCTCCAGACCCACGCACACCAACTTCATCTAAATGTCACCTGCTCAACGACGACATGGTACCAACTCACATGAATTTAAAGAGTGATAGGAAAAACAATGAAAAACACTTCAGCTGAAAAAATCTGGCTGCAACCTGGTCAAATCATTACATTTTACGTATTTCTGGAGGGGAAAAGCTGTTGGATTCACATCATTTTCTTTAACCCTATTTCCATCCCCCTTTTTTAAAGCAAACGACTTAATCCCCCAGGATCCTACACAGAGGAGCCTAGGAGCGATCAAGGTTGATAGATCCCAGAAGAGACCCCAGAACAGTCACTTGCATTGTTGCCAGTATAATTTTAAAAAAAGGATGGCAGAGAGAGGGCATTTATCACAGCCTCTACTCTGCTGGTTAACAGGCATCGATTGGAAAGGAAAACAAAAGTTTTCAAGAAAGGCCAATGATTTAAGTGGTAGAGTCAAACTCTTGGTTAGGTTTATGATTTCAGGTCCATTTCGGAATTTGAATCTGCTCATGGAAAACAGATGTTTAGCTGCTAAAACAATGACATGTAAAGTTTCACTGCATAAAAATTAAACCAGAAGCTCAAAAGGAAGCAGCCCACACAGTTACAGTCAGATAAGGGGCAGTGGGCCTCCAAGTCCAGGCTGAGAAGTTGGTGGAGCTGCAAAAAATGAGATTGGGGGGGGTGTGGGGGGGGGGGGGGGGGGGCGGTGCTGGAGTGCGGCAGGTGGTACAGACCCTGGCCACCTCCTTTAGTAGGACTTGCAAGATGTCTATTCTGCAAAAGAGCACACTCCTCATGAGAACAAGAAAGATGCTTAAAGGGGCAGACCAAAGGTTTCCTTGAAAAACCAGGCTGGTTCCCAGGTTAGCAGTCAATGAATGCCAACCTGCAAGCAGGTACTCCCATCTTCTTATGATCATTCAGCTCAACCCATACAGCCTTACTGTGAAGAAGAAAGGGAGGAAAACACACACACACAAAAAAAAAAAAGTAAGGGAATTTTCAAAAACATTTAGTATTCTCTTGAAATTAGAAGAAAAAATGAATTCCTTTTTGAACACTTTCAAAAAAATGCTATCAAATCAAAATACATAATATTGGGGTTCATTTCGACATAATTAACAAGCATGGAAGATAATGTGGACTATAATTTGCTCCAGTTGAGGTTCCAGTACCTTCTCTTCCCCTCCATTCCTCCCGTTCCTCCTTCCCTTTCTCTGCTCTACTTACCTTTCCTCTATTTATAGTTTTTTTTTTAATTAGTGCATTATGGATATACATAAAGGTGATATTCACTATGGTATATTCACATATGTACAGCTGAAATTCTTTTTCACATTGTTAAAATGTGTAAGCTAAGTAGAAATCTAGCAGCAGGGCAGTCATTAATCATCCGTAGAGGAACAGAATTGGATTGGAAGGGAGTATGGGCGAGTACTGAATTAAATCCTTTCATCTTACACATCAGGAAACAGAAGCCAGGAAAATTAGGTGCTTTGCCCAAATATAAATGCAACATGTCTAAAAATGTCTCTTGGTTTGTAGGAAAAATATGTCCCCAAAAATGATGCTGATGAGCTGTTAGAGACATTGAAATTAAGTGCGCTGGTGCCCTTCCAGGGCAATGGACTCAGAACTGTGAGCGTGGCAATACTGTCTGAGGCAGGTCAGCAGGAAATGCACATCCCTGTGAGAAAAATGACAGTTCTCTTGGATGTCCCAATGGAAGGACCCTGTGCTATTTGCTGGCTTAATGTGGGGGGAAAAGTAGATCTGCGATCAACTCTCACTGTTGACCTTTCTACCTACATAAACACAACATTTATTTCAAAAGTGATCTGCAAGTCTTCAAGAGAAGGGCAAGTCACCACGGAGAGCTCAAGAAAGGCCCCACGCAATGTACAGCTTTGCAGAAAACACAATCCACACTACCAAGACCAGACCATCCAAATCCCTCTTGAGGACCATAGAAAACCAGCCATTTGCTTTTTGAATACTTGCAATACTAATTCATTTGCAATTAAATATTTCTTGAAAACTTGCTTCTTGTATGAAAGGTGTAGTTTTGGGGGTCAGAACTAGTGTCCAGGTCCCAAAATTCATGTCACATTCAGAAAGGCAAGGTCGTTTGTCCCAGAGTATTTGCTGAGTCATGCCTCAGGTGACCACCTCCCGCTCCATGTGATGCATGTGCAGCTACTCGGGTTGGTTAAGCTGAGCTCAGTGCTTCACAGAGACCCTGGGGAAGATGACTCAGCGACTGGTATTCCCAGATTGGCCTGCCCAAGTAAACCAAGAAGCCAGTGCTTCTAACTCACCATGGAGACTATTAGTTCACCTTTACTACCCATGCTCCAGTGGAAAGGTATTGGAGCACAAGTCCTGGGAAAGCCCTGTCAATTAAATCCCATTCCCCTCCAATTCTCCATCAATACAATAGTCAAGATGGAGCCCACATTCTTATCTCTCCAGAACCTAAAAGTGCCTGTATTCTGAAGCATATCGCTCCACCTTGATCAATTTTCAACATAAGACATGGAAGAGATGTGAATTTTCCAAGATAGATTCCTGTACGTGTCTTTAGTCTTGTCTCCTATCCTTTAAACTCTCTTCTTCACATGTGGTGATTAATATTATGTCACCTTCTAGGTCATGGGGTACCAGTATTTCATCATACATTGTCCTGGGTATTTCCATATGAGCTTGGTTTTTGGACTTAGTCGACTGAGTAAAGCAGGCTGTCCTCCATGCTGTGGGTGGGCCACAATCAATCAGGTGAAGACAAAGAGAAGGAAAAGATCAAGTCTCCTATTAGTCAGAAGAAACTCTTCCTGGCCAACTCTCTTGAGCTGTGACATCAGTTCTTTCCTGACTTTGGACTAGAACTACACCATCACCCTACTGGGCCTCCAGCTTGTCAATTATAGCTCTGGGGATTTCTAGGCCTCCAAATTGTCTGGGCCAATTTCTTATAATAAATCCCTTTGTCTCTCTCTTTATACACCCTCTTGGTTTTGCTCCTCCAAAGAACCCTGACTCATACGACATGATGAAGTTCTCTAACAAAGACTACATTTTCCTTTTCCTCTCTTTTTCACAAATACTTACAACTAAACCATGAGCTAGTTTGGCTGAATAAAGAAGAAGTTTCCTTCCATTGGAGCAGTTCCTTTCCTGAGCCTCAAGTGTTACTGTAAAAACATGATGTGATGTTAGAAATAGTCTAGGTCTCAAGGCATGTTTTCTTTGTGGAGACTTGACAAACTTTTTTAAGCACAAGCTAATCATATTTTCATGGCATGGAAAAATCAGAAAGACAGACTGCAGCAACTGCCATTCACGTTAATGGAATGGATTCCACACCTCTCTGAAAAAGGAAAAACTCTTATTTAATTACAGCTATCCTTATAGCAGTGTATTGTAATTTTTATAAATGCTTTTATTATTTCAAAGTTTTATTTAAAAAAGATACACATAATACATCACAGCATTTTTATGTGTTAAGAGATTTCAAATGCTGACATTTTTTAAAAAATTAAAATTCATGCAACGGTTCCTGGACCTTTTAATATCAGTCCTGTGCATCATTACTGCAGGACCTAAAAGATCCTGCAAATGTCCTAATGTGGTGAATGAATTCAGGCCTACTGTGTACCAAACTGTGTATCCATCCAGACAAGTCCGCATGGATTTGTGCAGGTTTAGTATCAGAAGTGTTTCTCATGCCAGACCATGCCAGTCCAAACTAAGAGAATGCCAGTCCATTCTGATGCCAGTCCCAACTAAGAGAAAAGAAGAAGAAAATGATATCATGGCTCGCCAAGCCGTTTGTAATAAGATTTTCTTTTTCTGAACTGCATTGGAGTTTTGTTTTTTTTTTTAAATCCTTTTAACATGTCTCACCATAGCTGACATTGGGAGTGTGTGTCTATTTTTTATTTATTTATTCAATAAGTCTCTTGCACACTGGCATTCCCTCACAGCCTCTTTGAGAAAACTATAGTAGGGTTCACAAAACACACTGTATATGTACACACACCAGCACACACAGATTAGTCCCGTCTCCTAGACTGCAGCGAAAATTACTTTAAAAATCTGCAGCCACAATTTAAAAATGATCACTTATTCTAAAATGGCAATAGGTAAAAAAATAAAACCTGTTCTGCTCTGCAATCGTCTAACAGTAATACATTGTGGTTTTTTTAATAACAGAGAAGGAAAGAAAGTAGTTAGGAATCTTGTAATACACCCTCCAAGAGCCCTTCAATAGGAAGAGTATTTTATCCTGACTTTTAAAAAGCAAAAGTTATCAGGTAACTAAATGGTTCAATATATCCCCAAAGAAGGGGACTGCGGGAAAAGCAGTTGCAATTCATCTGTTAAATGAGCTTACCTGGAGCGAGTTTCCCAGGAATGCATTAAAAGGGGCTTTGTAAGATATGGATTTATTTCAAATGTTGGTACGGGACATCTTAAAGCATGATGAGACCCTCAGACACAGAGTCACTGTATACAAGCACCATTTTGATCTGAAAGGCTTGGAAAGTAAAGGCATAACTGTAGGGCTCCCCGTATCTCAACAGTATTTTGTCAGCCCCAAACTTCATTTTCAAAGTTATCAAGCCTTCCCAGTCCCGAATAATTCTCCAAGTACTTCAGATTCATTTTCCACAAGCAAGGAAGGATCCGTTTTGAAACTTAAGATTCTGCTTGCCAAAACATCAGCCCAACAGGAACACTCCAAGGGGCAAGTTCAAGTGGAGATTCTGACTCCCGACAGGAAGCTGGAGAGAACATGCTCTTCAGGACAAGGGAGGGAGCCAGGAGCAAAGAAGGGGGCAGGAGTGACATCCCTCTGCTAAAGACAACTTGGCTTCAATCCAACAGGAGAGCAAGAGATACTGGCAGTAAACAGTAAGAATTCACCTGGCCTGTTTCTTTATTATCAAAGAGGCTTCAGTGGACTCAGATTGTCATGGCAGAATGGCACGAGCAGATGTGGGAAGGTGATCCCTAAGAGTAACTTAGCACAGTGGAGGCACACACAGCAGGACACTGCTAATGTGAGGAAGCAGCTGTGGGGCACTGGCCCCTATTGTTCTGTGCCACTGGGCCAGTCTGCTTGCTCCAACTAATGGTAACCCAGCTCTGCCGCAGGCTGGGCTGAGCCCCGAAGATGTGAAGACGAATACATCATTATCACTGAAAAACCACTTGGCATTTTCTAGAACATCCAGCAATCTCACCCACAGAGCTACCTCTCCACCTCTGCAGAAGAGGCATTCAGTATCACGCATAAAGGCCTGGGATGGAAATGACCAACTGTCCATCAGCAGAAGACAGCATCAATCAGTTGTGCTCCACACCCTAACCACCTTCTGCAGGGCTGGGAACCATCCCTGTGTATCATGCCTCACTTATCTAAATAACAATTAGTAACCTCTAACAGATAATATCGTAGCAATTAATTTTATTGAGCATTTTATTGAGCATCTGTGTCTCCCCTTCAAACTTAAGCTCCAACAGGGCAGGAATTTTGATCTCAGCTTATTCACTGTTGTGAGCATCACGAGTCTACCCCAGTGTTTTAGATATGAAAAGAATTCAATAAATATATGCAGAAGGAAAGAAGGGAAGAGCTACCCTGAGAACAATGAAGAAGGTCTTCCACAGATATTCATGGGTCCCTTGCAGGGGGGACCTTAATTACTGAGGACAACTCATTGATGTTTACTGCTGCCATTTCTTCATTCACACATTTAAAGAGGCTACTTGTCCCGGGATCTCTTCAGGTAAAACACACACACGTATGTCCTTACACACATACACACACATTGATATACACCATATCACACTGGCAGTTTTCATTGCCAGCTCCACAACTCCCTCGTCTCCGGATGGTTCTGGTATCCCAGGGAGACTCAGAGGCCTTCCACAGTCTCACTGTGGCTTACGCTGTGTGGTAGTAGTTGAATGGCTCGAAGTTGTTTCAGACCTGTGTTTTCTTTGGAAAACACTTCCCATCTTCCTGATGCATCCTTAATTTCCAGCTTCTATTTTCTTTTGCTGTGCGTTCTCCTTCCTGCAACACAGCTTGCTGCATGCACCCTATCCAAACCAGAAAATGCACAGCGGCTGTGAATGACGGTCATGGCTGGCACTGACCGGCCACCTCCTATGTGCCAGGCACTGTCTTGTGTTTCCTGAATTGACTCAGTTAATTCACGTAAAAGCCACAAGAAGACGCCTGCCTGGAGAGCACACCCCTGACACCCCATTGCAGTGGCCAGAGCTCTGGATGCTTCCCTATACACATAAGAAGTCTGACTTATGTCTGAGACTCTACAGAGTAAAATAACCTTGATAAAAGGGAGGAGAAAATAATTGTCGATAAAATTGCCTGGGACATCACTCAACATGGGATTGATTCCAAATACCTTGTAGGTGGCCTCACCTAGAAGGAGGTGCCATTGCTTGGATCTTGATGAGCAGTTCCAGTTTATTCAGGAGTCCTGGGTTTATTTTTGGAAGCTAGAGGCAGGCAAAGGCTATTTCCATATTAAATCCCTCGGGCACAGTGAGTTGGGTACTCAGAAACCACATGTGCCACTTAGAGTCAAACCCAGCCTGGCACCTGTGTGATTTCCTTGGCTGGCTCCCGCTCACTGGCCTGGCCGCAATAAATAACAGGGCAGGAGCCAGACTCCGTGCTCTGGGTTCTAAGGTTTGAGAGAAAAATTGAACTTGAGTGATGCTTCTTTCTGTGTCGCAGAACAAGAAAGTGAAGATTTATTCTCTTGGAAAGCAAACAAAAACTCAGCCCAACCCCCTTGGCTTCTACTGAGAAAAGCTAAGACCTCTCCACCCACTGGTGGTGCCGCCAACAAGGCCTTCACTGCACGAAGGAGTCCTCCCTGGGTTTGTTTGCTTCTTTGACTTTACATTTTTTTTTTAAAGTTTGTTAAATACATGCAGAATAAAATTTGTCATTTTAACCAACCAGTGTCAGTAATGACGTCCAGCGTCATACAGCCACTACTTCCAAAATTCATCACCCCAAGCAGCAAGAGGGGTGATGCACCCACGGAGCAGGAATTCCACACCTCCCTTGCCACTCGTTCCCCGGAACCCTGAATCTGCCTTTGCTCCATGAGGTCACTTATTCCACATAGTTCATCTAAGTGGAACCAACAACTTTCCCTTTCGTGTCACACAAATTTAAAATGTTATACTAATCTCTTTGCAGCACTATTGACTACAAACCCTGTACACTGGATAACCAGGCAGTAGGGAGGGCTGGGCCTCCCTCCACAGGGCTCCCCGTGCCATCCCACCTCCTTGGCTCCACGAAGAGTCACCTCATCCGCTAGGGGACTTGGGTTTCCATCAGCCCAACAGGAACAGCAGCCCCAGATGTCTGTTCCACTGGGCTAAAGATAAGGCTCTGGCAACTTTCCTTCATTCACCACTGGCTTCCAGCCCCACAGCTTTGGACAGAGCATGCCTGACCCTTTTATCCCAGGCACACATGGAGTAGCTAAGCAGATGGTCACCAGCATACAATGGTTTTACTCACAATTTTTCAGCTTTACAACCATGTGAAAGCAGTATGTGCTTATTAGAAACTATAATTTTTTGTTTGTTTGTATGTTGGTACTGGGGATGAAATCCACTGAACCACTGAGCTACATCCCCAGCCCATTTTATTTTTTATTTTGAGACAGGATCTCACTAAGTTGCCCAGGTTGACCTCCAACTTGTGGTCTTCCTGTCCTAGCCTCCAGAGTAACTGGAATTACAGGCATGTGCCACCATGCCCAGCTATACTTTGAATTTGGAATTCTGACCTCTTCCCAGGGTATGATATACAGGATGATCCTCTTGCCCAATTTTGGCCACTGAAGTTAACCTCCTCTCCTGGTAAGCTCCAAGATCACGAGGGGACAGAGATGACACTCTACCTCAGTGCACTGTGTTGCTGTCAGGATGTCTGGTAGGCCAGGTAGAGTAAACACTTTTCCTATTTAACAATATTTTCAGTTCAAAATGGTTGATTTGGACTTACAGCCTCTTAAGTCCAGAAGCTTCTATAGAGTAAAATAAGGTCCTTACTTGTTTTGAAGTGGTGCAATTACCATTGTAAGACCTTCATCAGCTGTACATTACTTCTAAAGTCTTTTCCCATAGGCTATCTGATTGAAATGACCCACAACTCACTTTAGATATAATTATGTACAACTCTGAGTTGAACCACATGATGAGTTGATAGGATGTATTTTTGGAGACTCTTAATTAAACATTAATTAATTATAACCTCAATCTCATCTCTATATTTAACATTTCTGCAGGGCTTAGAAACTAGGTCAATAGAGCCCAATAAATAAAAGGTCCCTGCACATGAGTGACAGAGAGTTACATTCCAGGTTGAATTAATCTGGCTTCTGTAATCACTCCTCATTTTCATTATTGCTTTTTGCTTTAAAGCACAACCTCAACTCCAGCAACAAACTAAAGAGATGAGGGCTATTCCTTGATATCTTCAAGATCAGGGAAAATTCAAAAGCAAGGTTAACATCTACACCTTACCTTCTTTTTGATTTCCAGTAATAAAAGAGGTGTCAATATTCTCAGTACATAATTTGCTAGGAATTTTCCCTAAACCAGACATAGTTGTGAGGGCAGAACATGAAGAAGAATCTAAAAATTTGAATTATAGGTAAAATAACTTCCACTTGAGTATTCCAATGTGTTATAACAAAAATAAAAATTGTTTGTTACAATTTTATCCTTTCTATTCTACTATTTCTGATTCATCCCAAACCTAGTGTGATGGCTAATTTTAGGAGTCAACCTGAATGGGCCAGGGGCTGCCCATATAGCTAATTAAACATTATTTATGGATTTTTCTCTGAGGGCATTTCTGGAAAACATTAGGAATTGAATTGGCAAACTAAACAAGGGAGTTGGTCTTCCTAATGTGAATGGAGATCATCCTCCACGTTGCTGAGGGCCTGAATAGGACAAAAGGTGTAGGGGAGGGGAGATTGCATTCTAACTCTCAGCCTGATTGTTGGACTGTACTCTGATTTTCAGCCCTTGAACTGGGAATTGCATCATTGCAGCTACTGGTTCTCAGGCATTTGGACTTAGCCCACTGTTCCCCTGGGTCTCCAACTTGCAATGGGAGTTCCCAGCCTCCATGGCAACCAACATTTAACTCCTCCTAATAAATCACTTTCTACATTTCTATATATCTATATATCTATATATCGATCTCTCTGGTTTTGCCTCCTGAACACAATTGTGAGGCAGCACTTGTGTCTATGGGGAATGCTCAGAAAATCATGAGGAGCTCTGCCCTTGGCCAGGCCAACATCAAGGGCTGTTAAACCAATCTTAGCAACTTCCCACCCTGGGATTCCTGATAAGCTCCTCAACTAGCCCCCAGTGCATTAAAGACTCTGTAAGTCCACCTGCTACTTGCAGCTGAAAAGATCCTCCCTCTTACACAACTACCAGCTCTGTTCATGCTTCCCACATGGCCCACACCATTGGACATCTGTCCAACAGGACAGGTCCTTAAGTTCTAAAATATGGCAGGCCTCATAGGAGAAGTGAATATTTGTTTTTCTCCACTTTCCTGAATATTTTTGGGGGCGTATGTGTTAAATCTGAAGAGAATTGGTAGAAAGTTTATAATTTAAATTTGCATGAAAGGAAAATACTTTGCTATCAATATTTCAGAGTCCTGGCACCTTCAAAAGTAAAATCATGAGACTATATTTTGGAAATGGCTCCACTGCCCAATCACTCTGAGTCATATTTCATGTATGAAAATATTAGTTGTCACCAAGGACTTACATGTCCCACAGTGTGATTCTGACTTTCTCTCTAAAACTACTCAATTCACCTTTTAAAAATATGTGCTAGGAACCAGGTATTTTCACATATATTCATCCATATACTCTCATTATCACCATTCTTCAGATAAGCAAAAGTGGGGTTAAGATGCAGACCATCCTCCCAATGAGAGTGGCACATACAGCTCAGTTGGAATCTGACCCTAGGAATGCTAAACCACTGCTGGGGCACCTTGATGCGGATGTGCTTATGCACCAGCTGAGGAACTGTGGAAATGCTTGTTCTGATCCATTCAGTGTGGGGTGAGGTCTTAGCTTCTCCATTCCTAACACGCTTCCAGTGAGACAGACACTGCTAGCCTTCGGACTACATCTTGAATATTAAGGCTTCAAAACGCAAGGTCCACTAGATCCCATTTTCAAGCACAAGATGTAGAGTTAGGCAAAATTTTTCATCAAATTACCTACTTCTCTTATTCTCAATTTTCTCATCTAACAGAAAGGGTAGAAACTGTATTTACAGCTCCCTGAGCTGCTTTGAAGTTTAACAAGAGAAAGCATTTCAATGCATTTAAGATCCTGGCAGATAAGGAGTACTTGCAATTGGTAGTTATGACTGTCATAAATGGAAACACAAGCTTTGCTGAGACTCCAAGCTCACAGATTAACTAGACAGGGATCTGCATGAATTGGAGAGACGTGGAAAAGCAGGATGCAAAGACCACAAAGTTCTCATTCAACTCTGTCATGTAGGAAATGCAGAATGATGAGTTGGGGAATGCCTTGGAAATGCCCATCCATCCACACCTATCACCTCTGCTAACCTGTCCTCAGGACAGGGACCAGGTGGCTCTGACCCACTCAGAGCTGAGTGAACATGGAGTGTATCTGCAAGGACACCTACTAGCCAGAAACAATTTGGAGGTGAGACCAAGTCTTTTCTCCCTCCCTCTCAGGAACCCAACTGGAATGTACCTTACCCATATTTACCCCTGTGAATCATTTGATCACTGGCCCCCTTGAACATGAGACAGTGCAGGTTGTCTGGCCAGTGCACCCAAGCAGAATAGTGAAGATGAACAGGGAGAAGCAAGTATGAGATTCTCACCTGCTAAGGGAAAGAAAGGCCTCAAGGACAAGGGCGGAGGGAAAGGACAGAAGAGGCAAAAGGAGCTTCCTTCCAGGCTGAGAGATTTCTCTTCTTGGTTCCAGTCCCTGGAAAGGCTTAGCTATAATCCCTGCTCTTATATTCAGCACAATTACCATGTGTCTTTTATTTCTTTTCCTTTGTTTTGGCTAATTTGAGGGGAAATCTGGTACTTAAAACCAAGCAATGCACTCATGAGAAATTGAGTGTTTAAGTAACCTCATTAAAACTCAGTTGCCTCATCTGTAAAATGCGCATTTATTCACTTGCTCAATAAATATTTATTGCGTGTCTACTACTTACGAAGTACTAGTTAGTGAGAAAATAAAGGTTAGAGATTCCAGAAAATATCCTACCTTCCCATGAAGGTAGGGTGGAAGCTTAAGGTAGAGTGGAAGACATAATGTAGACATAATGTAGAGAAAAAAAAAAGAAGGGAGGAGAGGGAAGGGAAGAGGATCTCCGACACAGGTCAGCATGCAATAATATAGAAGAATAAGGAAGAATGGAGAATAAAGAATCATTGCATGCTGACCTGTGTCAAAGATCCTCTTCCCTTCCCTCTCCTCCCTTCTTTTTCTCTACAACATAATACTTAATGGGTAAATTAATGCTGGGAACAAATGTAAAATCACAAGGAGGGGTTACAACTTAAGAAGTAAACAATAATATAATAAAAATATATTCCATGGGGCTGACAACACAAAGTCTCAGGGGGGTCTAAGTAGAGGGTCCAAGGCAATGATGGAAGAGAAAAGCATTCCAGAGAAGAGACCATCAATTTTTGATGATCCTAGGAGAAGAAGCCTGATACATATGAAGGACTAAAAAGACAAGTGGGCAGGGGACACTGTGGAGAGAAGGGAAACCAGTGAAACAAGGCTGAACACGAGGGTTGGGGACAAAATGCTCAGGGTTGAGTGTCCAGGATGAAAATTTTGATCTTTATTCTAAGATACTTATTCCAAGAAAAATGACAGAGATGTGCCTTTGAAAATACCCTGCTGAAGGAGGCATCACAGACCTTGAACTATACTACAGAGCTATAGTAACAAAACAGCATGGTATTGGCACCAGAACAGACAGGTAGACCAATGGTACAGAATAGAAGACACAGAGACAAACCCACATAAATACAGTTATCTCATACTAGACGAAAGTGCCAAAAACATAAAATGGAGAAAAGGTAGCCTCGTCAACAAATGGTTCTGAGGAAACTGGAAATCCATATGCAGTAAAATGAAACTAAACCCATATCTCTCAACTCAAAGTGGATCAAGGAGACCTAGGAAATAGACCAGAGATCCTGAACCTAATAGAAGAAAAAGTAGGTCCAAATCTTCATCATGTCAGCTTAGGACCTGACTTTCTTAACAAGACTCCTAAAGCACAAGAAATAAAGTCAAGAATCAACAAATAGGATGAATTCAAACTAAAAAGCTTCTTTTGAGCAAAGGAAATAATCAATAAAGTGAAGAGAATGGGAGAAAATCTTTACCACATGCAAATCAGAAAAAGCACTAATCTCCAGGATATATAAAGAACTCAAAAAACTTAACACCAAAAAGAAAAAAAAAAAAACAACAACAAATCAACCTAGTCAATAAATGGACTAAGGAACTAAACAGACACTTCATAGAAGAAATACCATTGATCAACAAATGCATGAAAAATGTTCAACATCTCTAGCAATTAGAGAAATGCACATCTAAATTACTCTATGATATCATCTCACTCTGTCAGAATGGCAATGATCAAGAATACAAGCAACAATAAGTGCTGGTGAGGATGTT
Organism: Glaucomys volans; assembly: GCA_020662805.1. Classification (NCBI taxonomy): domain Eukaryota; kingdom Metazoa; phylum Chordata; class Mammalia; order Rodentia; family Sciuridae; genus Glaucomys; species Glaucomys volans. The sequence continues at coordinate 588,095 of JAJEJO010000958.1, forward strand.
GGGGAAAAGGTACACTCATACATTGCTGGTGGGACTGCAAATTAATGCAACCACTCTGGCAAGCAGTATGGAGATTCCTTAGAAAACCAGGGCCACCATTTGGCCCAGTTATCCCACTCGTCAGTCTATACACAAAAGACTTAAAATCTGCATATTACAGTGATGCAGCCACATCAATGTTTATATCAGCTCAATCCACAATAGCTAAGCTATGGAACCAACCTAGATGCCCTTCAATAGATGGATGGATCAAGAACCTGTGGCATGTATACACAATGGAATATCACTCAGTCTTAAAAGAGAATAAAATTATTTGTACATAAATGGATGGAGTTGGAGAATATCATGCTAAGCAAAATAAGCCAATCCCAAAACCAAAAAGGCCAAATGTTTTCTATGATATGTGAATGCTGAGAGATAATGCGGGGGTGGGGGGATTAATGGAGGAACTTTGGATTGGGCAGAGGGGAACAAGGGGAGGGGAGGGGACAGGGGAGTAGGAGAGATGGTGGAATGAGATTGACAATCATCAACCCTGGTGCTTGTATGAGCCCATGAATGGTATGGACTCTACATCATGTACAACCAGAGAAATAAATGGTTGCGCTCCATTCATGTACAATGCATCAAAATGCATTCTGCTGTCATGTGCAACTCATTAAAACAAATAAAAATTAAAAGAAAAAGAAAAAAGAAAACTCCCTGCTGAGCCTAGTATGGGGGAATGGGCTAGGAAGGGAAGGGTGGATTTAGGAGGCCCAAATAGAAGGCTGCTGCTTCAGTCCAAAGCAGAGGACCAGATACAGAGGCAAAAAAAGGAGTCTGATTTAAGGAATATTGAGTCAAGGATTCTTTGAAATAGCTAAGACAAGACTGACATCTCATCAATGAGGCTACGGAGTACCAAAACCTGGGAGGGAAGTCCAGACCAGGGAAACCAATGTGTGAGTCAATGAGACCCATCCATAGTCTTCCTGCGAGTTTGCCAAGGGAGAGGAGGAGGTGACAACATGAGCCAAGGAGAGGACCTGGAGGGTGTCTAGTGACAAGTGGCTGCCATGGAGGAGGATGGGCCACGGGCAGAGGCAAGAACACAGAGTGCTGTGTCATGTATCACGGGCCAGAGAATGGAACTTTCCATCAAGACAGGAGAAGCACCAGTGGCATTCATCAAGTGAGATGATAGCTTCTGGAGTGAACCCCCTGAGACAATGCAGGGCATAGTGTAGCCCACCCTTAAAAAAATGGTAATTATTATTAGTGGCTCACAGATTTTTGTGAGCATCAAACTTGACAATCCATGTCAGAACGCCTGACAGGTCCTTCAGCAAACGCACACAGGAACGTTCCCTTTTGAAGGCTGACTGCGTTGCTTTAGGTCTGTAAAGTATCCAAGACCGAGAGATCCCACTGAAATGGAGTTTGAAAGGAAAGTCGATTCTCCAATTTTGTTGGCGGGTAGAGGCTGTGCAAGCTGCAGCATTCTGCAGCCCAGAAGTCCGGTCTGAGTGTTATCAACTAACCAAGCAGGGCTGCCTGCTGGAGTCAGCTCCAGGTCACAGCCAGCAAGCCAAGTTCTCCAACACCACTGAGGGGCGTGTCGCTGCTCTCAGGGTTGCAGCTGTAGGTGGGGCTGTGCCCGTCAATGTGGCACCAGCAGCCTACGGCAACTCTTTCCATGTTCTTGTCTCTCAAATCCAAAGAATCAAATACGCAGGACAACAGAATGCTGGAGTGAAAAGAGTGGGATTTATCCAAGTGTGAAGAATAGAAACAATTCTCACAGGAACAAGAGGGGGCCCTCAAAGTGTGCTAGCCTAGGGATTTATAGAGCACTTGGGTGGATCTACAGGTCCAAATTTATGCTGGTCCATATTTATGCTAATCAGGGTTTGGAAAGTACTAATGCTTTTGGTTAGTGTTTGAGTCTGAACTTCCATTCAGGTCTGCCCCACTTCTGTTCTCACCAGTTGATCAGAAAGTGGGAGGCTGAGGTCAGTGGAGGCTGGAGGCTGGGCGTCCAGGCAGCAGCACTATGGGGAACAGGCATCCCTACATCCCTGGTTTGCCTGGTGGTGGCTCCAGGCCTCAAGTCCAGCCCACCTGAGCTGCCTCTCTGCAGCTCCAAGACAAGGTCCTGGCTACACCATGAAATAGACCAGACCATGGGAAAATGAGAAAAAGACTGAAGAGACAGGAAGAACTCTCTGGAATAAAATAAATAAGGATATGCACTGAAGATGGAAGCCAAGAATGAATTCGATTTTCAAGCTTCTCCTAGTTCCTGACTACGAGTGTCAATAGCACTGCATCCACACACGTGCACAATAACACACACCCACACAGACGAATGCAAAATACCACCTTTAAATCTGGAAAAACAATGAACAGCCATAAAATAAACTTCTTTAAAAACACACTCAAAATAAGTCAAACCCCAAAAAAACACAAAGGCCAAATGTTTTCTCTGATATACAGAAGCTAATTCACAATAAGGTGGGGGCAGGGATGGGGAAGAATAGAGCTTATTTTAGATTGGGTAGAGGGGAGTGAAGGGAGGGGAATAGGAAGGTTAGTAGAGTGAAACAGACATTATGACCTCATGTGCATCTATGACTGCATGACCGATGTGATCCTGTGATAGGTATAACCAGAAAAATGAGAGATTCCACTCTATTTATTTATGATCTATCAGAATGTATAAATGCATTCCACTTTCATCTATAATTAATTGTAATTAGAGCAAATGAAATAAAAAATTTTAAAAAACCACACTCAACATGTTTTATTAAATGCTGAAGATTTATATGCCATATTACAAAAATAAGTTAAAATGATTGAAGTGAATGGAGAGAGATCAATAAGAGGCAGCCTGGAGCACCATTCCATTCTGCCATGAGCACCCAGTGTGAGGCTGGGCAATCATGAAACCACGCAGGCACTGGTTTCCTCTCTTGCTTGCTAAGTATCCCATCCAAGTATGAAAGAATAAAATCCCTGATCTTGATAGCATAATGTGTACACAGCAGAGCACGAGTGTAGTACCGGTTGGATCATTATGCATACATAATGCCTGGCTCCCTCCTTTGTGGGAAGAACTCTGTGAGGCCAGGCAGCTTTCTGCCTTGAAAGGGGAACGATTCAAACGTTGGTGCCTCACAGCTAAAGAACAGGGCTTCCATGGCAACACAGATGCTCCCGGGTCAAGTACGCGGCTGAGGAAGCAATCAACATGCAAATGAACACAGGCCGGTGGACCAAGACCCCAACAGGCAGTGCGAGCTCTGATCCAGGCCTTGTCCTGCCTTCCATGACGCCGCTGCGGCAGGGCTGAAGGCAACAGAAGCATCGCCGGCCAAAGGGAGGGTCTTCCTGGTAGAAGTGTTTCTGCCTCCTTCTCCCAATCCCCCAAAAAGTGGATGTTCATGTTACTTAAGATTGGCAAAATAAAAAATATAACTCCCACCCTGTTTTGTATGGCCCAAAGCCCAGATTTAAATTTTAACATTTGCTCATATGCTACTGTTTAAGTCAAGTCTTGAACTGTTTCAGCTGCTGGAAAGGGGAGCTCAGGATGGTAGGTGTGCAAGCCCGAGGCTGGTGGATGAACACTTGCCTCAGGGTTAAGGTGAGGGATAAGGTGACAGAGGTCTCATAACCTCTGATCAGACCCCTAGGGCAAAGCATTTAATACAAAGAACTTAGGAGAATTTGGGTCACCACAGAGATCTGAACTTGTTTTAAATATTAAATTTTAGAATCAAAATGATCTAAAGCAGACAAAAAAAAGTTTGCAAAGGCCCTAGGTCCCTCTGGCTGCTCCCTGCCTTGGGCAAGAGGTTATTGAAATTCTCCAAGTTAGCCGGGCATGGAGGCACATGTCTATAATCCCAGCAGCTCGGGAGGCTGAGTCAGGAGGATGGCAAGTTCAAAGCCAGCCTCAGCAACTTAGAAAGACCCTGTCTCTAAATAAAATACAGAAAAAGGCTGGGGATATGGCCCCATGGTCAAGCACCCCTGAGTTCAATCCCCATTACCAAAAAAAAAAAAAAAAAAAGGAAGAAAGAAAAGAATTCTCAAGTTGCCTCTTTACGTGTGTGAAACAACAGAGGCTGCTGGAGCCTGAGTTCCCCTTCATTCCCCTTAGACCTAAATACCAGGGGCCTCTACAGTGCCTCCTGGAAGTCCATCTTTTGGTCTATTTTTACTAGGCAAACCCCAAATCACCATGGCTCCTTGTCACCAATCAGACCAACTCAGCTACCAAAGCCCATTAAACCAGTCCCAGAAGCCATTTGTTAACATGATTTTCATTCCAGGCACCAGCCATCTCCCAACAGCTTAGTGACGTAAATGAGTTTTCCAAGCCCCATTCAAGGGAAAATAAGAATACTCAGAGTTGCTTTTGAAAAATCCTGCCAAGTGTCTAGGCTTACAACTTTTGAGGACGTTTTTTATTTAGAGCACCCCTGAGAGGTGGAAAGAAGAGTGTAATCTGGGAGAACACTCCTCATTTCAACAAATACAGCACACATCTACTAGCCGAAGAGACCTTCTGAAACCTGTTCTCCAAGGCCTTGCTGTGCAGGGGTTTCTGCTGGGCCCTGGCTCCCACCAAACTCTGCAGGTCCCCTGCACGCAGCATCCCAAGACTGTTCAGGCCTCGCTTCTCTAAGCATGCTCCTCCCTTGGCTACCCAGCTTCTGTCCCCTGCACCCAATTCATAATAACCACACCTCTGGTTTACAAAATGTTCCCCACAGGGACCACCCCAGCATCTAAGGGGAGAGCAAGCAATGCATAGGGCAGAAGGGCAGCCTCAGCAAATACTCCAAAGGGCCAGAGTGTGAGTCTTGTAAGTTTCTGCAGGCCTAGAGTCAGAATAAGGATGTTATGTAGACACTAACTTAACAAAAGAGAAAACAAATTTCCACATCATTTACTCATAGGGTCCAAAATGCAATCATAACAATTAACTACAAATGCTTACAATTCAAGGGTACTTAGAGATGTGATTTGGTGTGTGTGTTTGTGTGGATGGCTAAAACTTTCCTAATTAGGATTCAAAACTAGTGTTTCCTATCACCAACTGGACTGCAACGTTCATCCCCAAAGCTACTCTTAGTTCTAGGGCTGCCAAGAAGGGGCAAGGGGCAGGATTTGCCCCCATACCATAGTTTTCTGAGATGGGGTGGTTTTAGACCCTCAGGGGCTTGAGATTTTGGCTAAGTTCAGGTTGAATGCTGACTAATCTGCCAGCTCCTGACTTTGCTCCTCCAAGGCAATTTTCTTGTATTTTTAAAGATGCCAAGAATATAACTCTCTTCCTAGAATAAAGGGACATTAAACTCTTCGTATGTGCTGCGCTCTGCGCTCTTCTTACACTAACTCAGTTGGTAATCAAAACATTGACATAAGCAGATGCCTCTTTTTAGGCTCATTTCATAGAGGGAGAGACTGCAGAACAGAGAGGCTTAGCGAAGTGCCCATTGGTACAGATCTATGTGCCCAAAGAGGTAGACTTCAGAGGGCCTCTGCACCCCCAGTACCCACGTGCTGTGTTTGACAAATGCTGGCTGTTAACTTTTTTACTCTTGTTAATGAGGTATGTCGATGAAATAATTAGAATGAATTTTTAACGTACATTCCGGAGCACAGACAACAAAATGAGTTCTGTCCTTCAAAGGAATTCACCTTGGGAGGCTTTCTGTGTTCCAAATAGAGCAACATGGTCCAAAATGTTCTTGGTTTCACTCTTCAAAACCACGGTTTATTAACTCCACGGGGGGCTTTCGATCTCATTACTCCATTGCCCCTAATTTCCCTTTCTAAATTATAAACTAATACATCTGTTAATGAAATATTGAACCACCTTTTAAAACAATCTATTGTTAACTTGAAAAGAAGAATTCCTTGTATCCTTTCAAGGCAAAACTGGAAGCCAAAATGCCAATCTAGGATGGTTGCCAATTTGATGGGATTTGCCACCTGGGATCACCCTGTCTCTCAACCAGTTCTAGAGAGCCACCAGGGCCCCATGACTACAGGTGAGACCATCTCACACTGCCTGACTTTGAGCCACCCTGGTACAGAAGAGTTCTCCAGGCATCTGGGGACTAACCCGGTCCTTCCCATCCCCACTTTATTGCTTACAGTTTAAAAGAACTGTACAATGTACTGGGAATGCAGCACCCTGAGCTACAGAGGGCTGAGCCAGACAGGCCAGGCTGTGTCCCAGTCTCCTGTAAACACTGGATATCCTGGACACTTTAGCTAGTGATTCAGATAACCCTGGAGTATAAAATGCAGGGCAGAATGCTTTGGAGGGAGGGGGTGTCCTTCAGCTGCAGTGCAGATGAGACTCCATCCAGCCTGGACCACTTTCCTGAGCCTTGGGGGACTGGCTCACTATGAATCCTGGGCCTGTTCCCCCTGGTGCCTGTTTACAAGAAATAAATGCCCTTTACATAACCCATGACACATGCAGGTACTTGTCTCACTGAACCAGCACCCAGGGAAACTGCTTCTCACCTTGCTACTGCACAGGGTCCCTTCACTCAGCTGCCAAGGACTCTGCTCTTCTCACCCATGGCTGTGGAGTTTTGCTCCCTGAATGTCGGGGTATTCTGGGTACCCCCGCTCTATGCTAAGATGGCGCCTGGCGGTATGCCAGTTTTGCTGTTGCCACGGAGTAAACAGGTGTATCTTTGTGAAAGTTATTCCTATCAGTTGGTTGTAAACTGGCCACACGTGTGTCTGGTTCGTGCTTTAAGTCTTTGTCTGCTTGCCCGTGCATCCTTCAGGTGAAAGTTCTGTGATTGGTCAACTGAGGGTATAAGAGAGAGACAGACAGACAGAGACAGAGACACTGAGGGGGAAACGGAAGAGGGAGAAGGAGAGGGAGGAAATGGGAGAGGGAGGAAACGGGAGAGAAAAAGAGAAAGAAACGGGCGTGCAAGATAAAGAGCTGCCTACACATTCCTGGGATCGTGTCTTTTTTGCGGGCGACAAGACGACGATAAATGGTGCCGAAACCCTGGATCTCTTGTGGGGTGGGTGAATGAAAACCGGGAAATAAAATTAAGTTAAAGGTTCCCGGTAAAACGACTTACCAGACCAAGCGAGAGGCGGTCCAGTAAAAGTGCAAAGGGACTAAGCGAAAGGAGGCACGCGAAAGGCGGTCCAGTAAAAGTGAAACTAGGTACGCGGAAAGCGGCCACTAATAAACAGGAAAGGCAGCCTTGACGTTCACGGTTTTAGCAACTATCCTCCGGACTAAGCGAAAGGCGGTCCAGTGAAACTGAAACTAGGTACACAGAAAGCGGCCACTAACTATATAAGCTATGGGCTCTGAGATGTCCAGAGTCCGTATGGAGAGTCCTCTAAGGGCGTTACTAAAAGCTAATGGAACTCCTTTAAAATCTCAAACAGAATATCAACCAGCATAACTTATCACATTAAAAGAGTAAAGGAGGTTTGCGGGCTAAAGCTCAGTGGTATAGTGTTTGCCCAGTTTTCATGAAGCACTGTGTTCAACTCCCAGCACCATAAGAAAAAATAAAACAGTAAAGCAGAATAATTATATGATTATCTGATCAGATAAGGGAAAAAATAGATGTCAAAATTCAAAACTTTTTTTATAAATCAGGAAAAGGAAATAAAAATCACAAATATGGGAAAGGGAGAAGTAAAAGCTACTGTCATTGACATGATTATATATATATAGAAAATTCTACGGAATTAAGAAACAATAAAACAATTCCAAGAAATGCAATGTGAATTCAACAAGTTCAATGACAGGGTCAGCATACATAAATCAACTGCCTTAAACATTAGCAACAAACAGAACATTTAAAACAAGCCCCTCAACAGAATAGGAAACACCAAATAGAATAAATGCAGCTAAAGAAGTACAATATTGAAAACTACAAAATATTTCTGAGAAAAATTAAAGCCTAAACTTAAGGATTCTATAAAGGAGGGAAACACTATTCTAGAGGAAGTTAAGGAAGAACGATCTTTGCGGTCTGTTGAGTCCTCAGAAATGGGAAGTGAGGATGAGGAAGAACTAACCAGGGAGGAATTAGAGGCAAAGTTTAAGGACCTAAAACTAGAGAACTTACATCCTCCAGATAGAGTTGAATCAACTGCACCACCTATCCGCTGTCTTTGTTACTCCCGACCACAGCTTTACCTTCTCTCCAAAATTTGCTACCTATGAGAACTTTTGGAAAACAGTGGTTCGGATTCTTTGCAATGCTGCTTCTCTTGATAATAGCAATATTGTTTTTGCTCCTTTGGGTAATTGCCTTGCATAAGGCTCAAATAATAGATCGACAAGCCGTTCATCAGGCCTTGTCTGCCACAGAGTCGGGCAGCCCCCCTGCTATATGGCTTAGTATGCTGGACCGGTAGCCAAAGACGGGTAATGAAGTGGTGATCTTGTATCAACCTAAGACAGAAGGTGCATCAAGCTATGCATTCTTTGAGGACGGGTAAGAACAAGTATCGACCACTCAACCTAAGACAGGCACAGTCCCTGCCATTC
>JAJEJO010000958.1:597042-669860 GCA_020662805.1 Glaucomys volans
ATGATTATCTGATCAGATAAGGGAAAAAATGTCAAAATTCAAAACTTTATAAATCAGGAAAAGGAAATAAAAATCACAAATATGGGAAAGGGAGAAGTAAAAGTTACGGTCATTGACATGATTATATATATATAGAAAATTCTACAGAATTAAGAAACAATAAAACAATTCCAAGAAATGCAATGTGAATTCAACAAGTTCAATGACAGGGTCAGCATACATAAATCAACTGCCTTAAACATTAGCAACAAACAGAACATTTAAAACAAGCAAATAGAATAAATGCAGCTAAAGAAGTACAATATTGAAAACTACAAAATATTTCTGAGAAAAATTAAAGCCTAAACTTAAGGATTCTATAGAGGAGGGAAACACTATTCTAGAGGAAGTTAAGGAAGAACGATCTTTGCGGTCTGTTGAGCCCTCAGAAATGGGAAGTGAGGATGAGGAAGAACTAACCAGGGAGGAATTAGAGGCAAAGTTTAAGGACCTAAAACTAGAGAACTTACATCCTCCAGATAGAGTTGAATCAACTGCACCACCTATCCGCTGTCTTTGTTACTCCCGACCACAGCTTTACCTTCTCTCCAAAATTTGCTACCTATGAGAACTTTTGGAAAACAGTGGTTCGGATTCTTTGCAATGCTGCTTCTCTTGATAATAGCAATATTGTTTTTGCTCCTTTGGGTAATTGCCTTGCATAAGGCTCAAATAATAGATCGACAAGCCGTTCATCAGGCCTTGTCTGCCACAGAGTCGGGCAGCCCCCCTGCTATATGGCTTAGTATGCTGGACCGGTAGCCAAAGACGGGTAATGAAGTGGTGATCTTGTATCAACCTAAGACAGAAGGTGCATCAAGCTATGCATTCTTTGAGGACGGGTAAGAACAAGTATCGACCACTCAACCTAAGACAGGCACAGTCCCTGCCATTCCCTTATAAAAGAAAAAAGGGGGAGCTGTTGGGGTATTCCGGGTACCCCCGCTCTATGCTAAGATGGCGCCTGGCGGTGTGCTAGTTTTGCTGTTGCCACGGAGTAAACAGGTGTATCTTTGCGAAAGTTATTATCAGTTGGTTGTAAACTGGCCACACATGTGTCTGGTTCGTGCTTTAAGTCTTTGCTTGCCCGTGCATCCTTCAGGTGAAAGTTCTGTGATTGGTTAACTGAGGGTATGAGAGAGAGAGAGAGAGAGACAGAGACGGAGATGGAGACAGAGACACTGAGGGGGGAAACGGAAGAGGGAGAAGGAGAGGGAGGAAACGGGAGAGGGAGGAAACGGGAGAGAAAGAGAAAGAAACGGGCGCGCAAGATAAAGAGCTGCGTACATATTCCTGGGATCGCGTCTTTGTTGCAGGCAACAAGACAACGATACCCGAACACCAGCTTAGGACTCTGCAGATCCTCAAGATGAGGGAGGAATTTCCCAAGAGATATCAGTTTTCATCTTCTATAAACATTAAGGAAGAATCCCCAGAATGTGCCCATCATAAGCAGAACAGTGGTACAGAAGGTGCAGGCATAAATCTTCTGGAGGGGCTCACACAGCCTTGGAAGGCCATTCCAAGTCAGCCTCCTCCAGCAGCCTCAGACAGTCTCCCAGATTTTACCTGCTAAGTGACATCTCCCAAATCCACACTCCAGACCCAGGTCTCTCCTCTGAGTCAAAGGCATATCTATTCTGTGTAACCATAGCTTCTTGGAAAAGTCTACCCAGCTTCTCCACTGTCCTGACAAACTCAAAGTGTCAACTAAAAGGTCCCCAAAAGCTCCTTCCTCCTAGCTGATGTTTTGTGATCATATCTCCACACCACCACCCTCTGACTACCCTCCTTTCCCTTGGGTACCACTCTGCCCAATTAGTCTGCAATGTCCCATCCTAGCTATATATGTATCTATTCAACAGAATATGATACAAGCCAAAACTGCAAGAAATAAGTAATTTTCTTAGACATATATTTTTAAAAGTAAAATTAATTTTAATATATTCTACCCAACACAATGTACCCATAATATTATAATTTAAATCTGTAATCAATAGAAAACATTGATTATATTTTTCATACTAAGCTTTCAAAAACCATAGTGCATTTTATACTTGCAGCAACTTTTGATCCAAACTAGCCATATTTTGGTGGCCATAGCCACATGCGGCTAGTAGCCACCATATTGAACAGTACAGATAGGAATTATACCCCACATTTAGAGACTGTCAACTTCATCCACTCGGCAAGATTTCTCCACTTTCTATAGCCCTTACATATGTCCCTTCTCTGTATGCTGATAGACAAACACAGATACCTAAGTAATTCTCACATATTTCATGACTATAAATTTTGTCTTCACAATCAGACTCCAAAGCATGAAGAACAGTGCCTGCTTTGTCCCTGGAGTATCCATTGTGATGCCAGACATAACCACTGAATACATATCTGTTAATTGATTGATGACAAATCAACAGACTGATAAATTATACGTAAGTAATAAAGAAAGGGTAAAACTGAGTGAACTCATTAATAATAGAAGCCAAAATACAGCACATTCAGTTGAAGAAAATGACAATCCAGATGAAACACGTTGTTACCCCTCATACTGCCATTATTCATTTAATCTTTACTTTTACTTGTAAGTTTCAAAAGCTGGCTTATTAAAACTATGCCTGCAATCCTCACCAAATAAGAAGGAATACCTCTAGAGGAAAACTAAAGATAATAACAAAGAAGAAAGATGCACTTAGCAGAAGTTCTTCATTGTGCTATTCGATAGTTTCCACAGTAGGTGGTAAAGCCGCCCACTAGACTGGGTGTTAAGGAGGGACTGCCTGCCGTCTTTGTGCTGAATCCCCACCCGTAGGCAGTCAGTCTCATTACTCCATTGCACCTCATTTTCTTTTCCGATTATAACCTAATGCATCAACGAATAAAATGTTACACTACTTCATACAACAGTTTCACGTTAACTTAGAAAAAGAAGAGACAGGGACAGGTCCAAGACTGCCACATGAAGCAAAATGACAAAGACACACGTGGCAGGCATGGTGGGACATATGGAACCAGAGCCAGCACAGCATGAAGTCAGGAGATATAAACCAAGTCTTCCTGACTCATCTAAAGATATTCCCATGGATCAGGGACAGCATATCAAGGAGACACCACCTCCACTTCTATAGGATGTGCAGAATAGGGAGCTGGACCTCCAGGAAGATCTTTTCATTTCTCTGTCTGTAGGCACAGAATTCTAACAATCCTCCCTAATGAAATGTTGGAGGCTCTTACCTTGGCCCACCATGGGAGATACACATGATCTCCTGGAAAAAACAAAACAAAAAAAATCAACAAATAAGAAGGAAGAAAAAGGAAAAAAGTCAAGATAGGTCAAGGTCACAGGACTCAAAGAGGAAGCCAAACTCTGAGCAGTTGATAGTAAGTACCCTGTGCTCTTCAGTAATGAAGGGACACGATGAATAGTTCAAGGCTAGAAGTGACCTCAAGGGCTGATTAACTTCTCTACTCACAAGCCAACTCCGTATCCATGTCCTACTCTAAACTTGCTCATGAGCATAAGCCAAGGCCCAAAACTTAAACCAAATATGGTGAATAGAGTGCATCTCTCCCTCTTTCCTATTCATTTTTGGTGACATTAAAGTACATGGTCATAGCCACATGTGGCTATGTGTGTGATGTAGACTCAATGCCAAAAAATTATTTGGGTTGGCATTACCAGATATCTTAATGACACACCCCAGGAGCACCTGCAAAATTAAACTGTACGATGAAAGAGAGCAATTGCCAGGATGGCCCTACAGAATAATTAGATGGCCTCATGGAGTAATTAATTCATAAAAAGAAGCTTTTGACTGTCACATATAACAACTTAACTGCACTTCCAGTGAGTGAAACTCACTCCGGATCCCCCTGACTACTGGAGCAGGTGAGAAGCAGGGATTGGTAAGGAAGGGCAGTGTAACCACGTGCAGAGGGCAGAACACCTGCAAACTCAGCAGAGCCAATACATCTATCTCCTGAGCTTACTGAAGAACGAGAATGATTTCAAAACAGTTGCAAGACTTTAAAAGAAATACATATCCCACCTAAGGTTCAAAGGCTGAATAGTCCTCACTACCCAACACCTTCCTGCTGAGGTTGGCTTTATCCTTGTTTTTGTGAATGTGACTGATAGCTCGACTCTTCTGTGCACATGATCAATAACCACACCCTGATCTGGCAAATTCCTGGTAATCTGGCAGTAATTTCTGCCTGCATGCTTTCAGTCCCATGAAGATACGAGTTTAAGTGAATAATTGAGCCCTTGCTAGAATATTCCTAAGAGCAGGGAATGTGTTTTATTTGTCAGTGTATCCCTAGTGCCTAGTTCCAACCTTGTTATATATTAAAAATAGCATAAATGATTGTTGGACCAAACTGGGATTGCTGATTTTCTTTTGGAAGCACTGGAAGAAAATGACCGTCTTCCAAGGCCAACTCTCTCCTGTCTTACAAATGGACATTGATGAAACCTATATTTAGAATTTCACTGCTCAGGAACTTGAAATTTCTTCTTAGCAAGGGAAGAGCAGCTGGTAGCATGCCCCATCCCCTCTCAGATCCCCCAAACTGCTTCTAGCTCAGGAAACCAGCTCTTCTGTATTTCTGTTGGTATAAAGGAACATACACTCACAGGGACATTAACATAAGACAAGGTAACCTTGTTCACATTTTAGTATATCTTACAATTCAGAAAGCAGAAAAGGAATTTGAATTTGGGAATGTTTTAGATTTGTCTAACCCAAAATATGCGTAAGGCCTCATGGATTCTGAAGTTTATCTTTCTGCCTCAAGTCTATGAACACCACAAAGGGTCATTTGTGATTTAGGAAGTAAAAAAATTACGAGTTTAGAATATCTGGCTTTTCACACATGCTGAAATCATGCTAAAGGAAAATGAAAAACATAATTTTGAGAGGACAAAATATATAACCACATGTCCCACAGCAGATAGTAAGGTGGAAAGCAAGGAAACTGGAATGCACACCCAGCCTTGACTCACAAGCATCTATCCCTGCAGGGCTGCAGAATGTTCACATTAAGATCTGACAGGTAAGAGCAGGAAAGTCTCCTATACCCTTTATTAAAATCAGAACGAGAGGGAAGGAGAATGACCAAATTTGCCATGTGCATGTTCCCATATGGCACAATGACACCCACCACGAGATATCAAGGCAATGGAGGCATGTGGACATTCACACTTACATCAAATGCACAGTTACAGGAAAGCGATTTTAAAAAATCTGCATGAAAGTTATTTAGAGCTGTCCAAGGAACCAAACTATTATTAACCGAATATTTAAAAGAAGTGGCAATTTCTTTTTAAAAATTAAATGAAACCAGATAACTGCTATAAAGCCTAACAGTGCATCTATTTAATTCAAATACATGATTTCTTGAAGAATACCATTCATCAACTAATAAGTCCTTATTTAGAGAAAGATATGTAAGAATCAATAGAGAATGGTTTCCAGGGCATATTTATAGCCAATAAAAGAAAATTCCATCTAAAAAGTGCATATAAAATGCAACCTTTTGTTTAAGAAAGAAGAAAGGAAATCCACACTCACACACTGATTTCCAAAAAGAAACAGGGAGAGCCAACACAAAGTAAGGAAAATGGTGACATGTGAGAGGGGCAGGGGGCAACGCTGCTCCAACTGAGCCCTTCATGCCTTTCATACACATATAGTTTGATTTTTAAAACATAACTATTTCTCATCTTCAGAAATACAATGTAGTAGGAAATAAATGAAAAGAGAAATAGACTGTTTGAATATAAACAGTACTGGGTGGGATACTAGCCTGGTGATTATGTAAGTGGATGTCCTATCCTTCAGCGATTCATGCTGGAATATTAGAGAGTGAGGTGTCATTATACCTGCAACTTATAAGCAAATATTTCAGTCAAAATAAAATTCACATGTATGCACATACCATGTTCCTGCATATACGTACAGAGGGGAAAAGAAATATAAAGTGAGTGAAAGTATTAAAATTGGTGGACACAAGTATGATGAACTGAATGTGTTCCTCCCTAATTTATTTGTTGAAATCTGGCAAACCCCCAGTGGGCAGTATTAGGAGGTGGGACCTTGGGTGCTAATCAGATCATGAAGGTAGAGCTCATTCATAAGAGCTAATAAAAGGGACCCCAGAGAGCTTCCCTGCCCTCCTTCCAACCTGTGAGGACACAGTGAGAAATGACACTGCCACCCATCAGGGGACCCTAACAGAACTTAACCCTACTGACCCTGTGATCATAGACTTCCAGCCTCTAAAACTGTTGGAAATAAATTGTTATTTATGAACTATCCAATCTATGATATTTTGTTATTGCATCCTAAATGGCCTAAGACACCAGGTAAAGGTTATTAAAAAATCATTTCATCTTCTCTCTTTCTTGTGCCCCTAACCAGAAGGGAGCCCCTACCTGGGGAGCTCTTGGAGGTGGCTGGCCTCGTTGGTGGAGAATGGAAGAGTAATGACTCAGCAAGACAGGCGATTACACTCTGGAGATTGGGTTGTGGAGATCTTAAATTACAAAAAAAGCATTCAGACTTGGTCCCATAAAGATGAAAAACCAGACAAATTTGGAATAAGTCCCCTAGAGGGTCAGATTCTTGGCAAAATGTCTCATCAAAAGATATGCACATTCACAATTCTAATGGACAATACCAAATTACCCAGAAAAGGACTACACCCTCAATCACCGAAATACCTTTTGGGCACAGTATGTTATGAAGAGTTCCTTTGTTTAAACAAATACTTGATTAGAGGAGCAAGAAAAGAAGATTAACATTGACCCTGCTCCGTGAGCTTTTTAAACGATACCATCTTTGTTAATTAAAGCAAAGATCCTTCCACTGGGAGATTCTCCAACGCAGTCTGCTCCAGAGATCATGGTTAACCAGGCAGAACTGCTTACTTGTATCTTGACAGGTAACAAATGGATAAGAAAGTCACTTGAAAGAGCTGCCATAATGAAATAGTGATAAATACAACCAGATTCTCACCCAACTTTGCTATTTCTTGAAAATCCATAAACAGTAAAATGTAGGATCCTTCTAAGAAATTGTTACCTTTAAAAATATCTCTGAAAAAAGAATAACCTTGAGTTGTAGGCAGAGTGCCACTATTCTGTACAATAATCAAGATAGTGTGTGCATGATACTCCTTAATTAGCTAAGGAAAGCCTTAGAGATTCATCTGGAATGGTTCCCTTCATAAAAGACCCTCAGAAAGGGGGCCCAACAGTGTGAACTGGAGAAGAAAGATCGTCACACTGCCATAAAATAATTTTAGACTATCTAGTCAAATCTCTCTCCTAGGAGTGTGACTTCCTCATGTATAGAATCCTCTACCCAAGATAAAAGAAGCTAAAAAGCATCACATTCCAAAAGGTAAACTCAGATGATTCAAGCATAAATCAAATACCCTGCAGACTAGCAAGAGCTTCTCAGCCTCAGAGAGACCTCCTGTGAAATCCAAGGAGACTCTCATCTGAACTTCACATCAGTGGATAGGTGAGGAAAACTTGAAAGCAGAATTGCATTTGGAAAGATGCGCTGTTTCCCTGTTCATCCCTATTTACTCCATTCATCCAAGCATCTGGTGAGATGTGACTGCCATCGGTCACCAGAGCTCAACCCACAAACCAAGCTAAGACGCCATGGCAGTCATTCGCTAGTGGGTATAATGAGGTGGTGCTGCTGCGTTTTTATTGCTATTAGAATAAATTGTTCACAAGAGAAGGATGCTTCAGCTATTAAAATAAGTGAGGGGGAAAAAAAGCCCAGGTATATAAGTAGGTTTTATGTGAAACCCTCAGCCAACCATCTGCAAATCATTTTAGCTCTGTAAGCTAATAAAAAGTGCCTGTGCCTTTTCCTCCTGTTTATCCTCTAGAAGTTTTTCTTCTGTCTACCACTCACAAGAATACATTTTTTTATTTTCTCCTCGATCAACGTTTTTCCACTGGCTCCTCTATTATATGCTGTCTCTAAAAACATACAGAAGAATTACCCCAACATGCTTTCTGAGTTTGTGCAAACCCTAAAGTAAGCAAACAAACTGATTTCCCCCACTTTTGAGCTGGAATCACACCAACACAATCCCACTGACCCAGTGCTGCCCAGCAGCCCCTCCAAGTACACACTGGCCTGTTCAGAGTCTTTATAATCAGAGTAGATACATTTAAATGGATTTAAATAGAAGGCTCTGCCAGGATTCATGAAGAGAGAGGATCAGGTTCCCTGAGCACATTTGCCATTAATATTCTGAGTTCACCAATGCCAGTAATTTCTTGAAAACTTGACTTTCAATGTCAACTTGAATCTGTTGATTTCTGTCTTATGATTTAGCAAAACCCAATTATTCTACCTCCTCCAATCCCAACAATGCAATTATGTGGTACAAGACACAGGAAGGGTTATTGGCATTTTCTCTTTACCCCCTAAAGATATTACTCTTCACTGCAATTTTCTAAGAATAACAAATCTACTGAAAGGCACAATCTGGGCTATTTCCACTCAATACCAGCAGATGAAGAATAGGAGAGTATCAGTAATTTGTTTCTAAAAGAAAATTGTATTTTCAGTATTAAAGATGATCAAGAATATTTTCCTGTAGTTACAACATGCAGGCTGTTTTGGTCATGGAACTGCCCTTTCCATGTGAAACTGCCATAGAGGGTGTCATTTACACTGGCCCTCTGCTGTCTCAGAATGTATTTAATAGGGGAAACTTGTCTTCTATTCCTGGACAAAAACTAAGGAAACTAAGTCCTAGGAGGAGAGAAACAAGATGAGCAAAAGCGATCTTATTTGATGGTTGCTGACAAAAGCTAGGTCTAGCTAATGTTTAATGCATCTTTCTGGATTCTATGGGACACCGATCCTCTCCACAGCTCAGGACCAGGTCCCTCAATGCAAACGAAGCACTTTTCTCTAGCTGACCACAAACTCCTTCCACAAGCCAAGGATCCAATGATGCTTCCAGCTTCCCTCTGCTGAAAGCTGGTCATTCCTGGGTAACTTATCTGACATCTAACATCACCTTGATCCTGACTCCTACTCACGAGCTCACATTGTGTCCACGGGAAATACTTGAGCATCCTTTTCTCCATAAACTCTCTTTTGCTCTGCACACTGACATAGTGTCAAAGGAGGAGACTTTCCAGGTAGGAGAAAGCACACAAACCATACGTCTGCCAGCCCTCCCACTTCAGGGGCACAGCAATTCCTCCTGTAGTGACCTTCTCAATGGCCTTAATGTGGAGGGCAGGCACCCCATCTCCTATGGGAGATGAAAACCAGCATCATGCCAACAGCTAAAAATGTTTTCTCTTTAATCTGCAATGATCTGACCCTTTTTAAAATCAGCACAACGATGGATTTAAGGATTACAAAACTGGGTTTTGAAATTTCATTGAAAAATTTGCATTTGGTTTGGAGTCTTTGATGCACCATTTCCATTATGCTTTCATGCTTCAGTCAAAATTTATATAGTTTGACATCTTATTACAACTGCTGCTCCAGAGAAGATATGCAGATGGGACAACAAGCACACAAAAAGATGCACCACATTAGGAAAACACAAATTAAAACAAAAATGAGATGCCACTGCACACTATTAGAATGACCAAAATGCCAGGGTACTGACAACAGCCCATGCTGACAAGGATAGGAAGCAAAAAGAAATCTCATTCATTGTGGGTGTAAACACAAAATGGCACAACCACTTGGAAACAGGTTGGATGTTACTCACAAAACTAAACACACTCTTTCCATATAATACAGCAGCTGCATTCCTGGGTATTTACCCAGAGGAGTTTCAACTTATATATACACAAAATCCTTCACATGGATTTTATAACATCTTTATTAATAATTGCCAAGACTGGCAAGCAACCAAGATTCCTTCAGCAGCTGAATGCATAAATAAACTGTGGTATATCCGGACACTGGAATATTATTCAAAGCTAAAAAGAAAGGAGCTACCAAGCCATAGAAAGACCTGGAGAAAACTTACATGCATATTATTAAATGAAAGAAGCCAACCTGAAAAGGCTACAAACTGATTCCAACTATGTGCTATCCTGAGAAAAGGAAAACTATGGAGAAAGTAAAAAGATCAGCAGTTGTTAGAAGAGGTGGGGGGAGGGAGGGATGACCAGGAAGAGCTCTGAGGACTTTCAGGGCAGTGGAACTACTGCAATGCTACAAGGTGGACCCAAGTCATGTCATACATTTGTCCAAACCCACAGAACATACCACAGCAAGAGTGAATCCTAACGCAAACTGTGGCCTCTGGGAGACAATAAGGTGTCCGTGTAGGCTCATTATGTACAACAACTACACCACTCTGATTTGGGATGCCAATAATTCCAGAGGCTGGAGTGGGTGCTTTTTAGGAATTTTCTATACTTTCTGCTTAATTTTGTTGTGAACCTGAAAGTGCTCTAAAAAACAAAATCAAAAAGGGAAAAACAAAACACAACAAACCAATGGAAACACACAGGGCTCCTACCTTAAGAACCTAGGCATGTTTCATTCTATATTCTCAAAAGCACCTTCCCTACCTTATTACCTGTGGTATACCAAAGAGTGAATCTTTTAGCTTACAAAATAGTCATATATTGGGCTAGGGTTGTGGCTCAGTGGTAGAGTGCTTGCCTAGCATGTTTGAAGAACTGGGTTCGATTCTCAGCACCATATACAAATAAATAAATGAAGGTTCATCAACACTAATAAAAATAAGAAAATTTTAAAAAAAGTCATATGTTGGAAATATCCCCTAATCTTTCCTATACTCTGTATCCTTTCAACATTATCTACATCTAGACTTAATCATATTCTGACCTTTGATTCTGCCAAGTCACACTATGAAACTCTTGATCCCAAATGCCTCTTGTATTATACGGTCCTGGCACAGAGCGGGAAAGCAGAGCCCAGAGGACCTGGGATCCTTCACTGCTGAGGCAACTTCTCTGGTTTTCTGAGTTATTCTGATGTGATCTTCATTTCCCTTATTTGCATTCATAATAATAGCTTATTTAATCCTTTCCTTTTCTTGCTTCTTTCCTTCCTTCCTACATGACTCTCTGACAACTGATCACTTATGACATTTTAACCCATTTCTATATATGATTTCAAGTCTCCATAGGATCTCTGAAACTCATTCATAAATTCCCTTGGCTCCCTAGCATGTAAACAACACTTAATAGCACTCATAACCACACACCACGTCCTCTATTCTACCACAAAAATGCTTTGTCATTTCCATGGAGCCAGAATGAGAAAACAATTTGTCCCATGAGTCAATCAGGTTTTCATCATTTTCACCCACGGCTGATGGAGCAACCACAGTATGCAGAGCATTGAGAGGGTGTAGCTTGGCCAAACACACTTTGATTCTCCAAGAAATGCTCTCCCTGGCTGACATCAGGCACGCTAGTGACTTTCTTTCCAACCCAGATTTCTCCTCAAGTTTCAGACTTGAAATATCCACTGGGCTCTCCCAGTATCACCCCAAACCCATCAAGTCTAGAACACATTAACTTTCCCAAAATACTGCCCCTCTCTTTGCATTTCCTCTCTCTACAAATGGCAATTCTGCTCACTGTTCATCTGCATCAAAAAGTGTGGAAAAAGATATCTGACCCTTATTCTTTACCCTGATGTCCAATCAATCAGCTAAGCTCTGCCAATGCTGTCTTAAGTGATTCTTGGATGTCTCCATCACTGCCTCCTCCTGCATGTGATTCATAATGCTAACGTGAAGGAAGCTTTCTTTTACTCTGCTTTTCACCCTATAGAGACACAAGAGTCAAACTTGTTTGTTCACTGAAGACGGATCCAGAAGGCACAGCCCAAAGAGCAGAGCAGATGCTCAAGGGTGAGGCTAGACATGGAGTCCATGAGAGAGGATGGTGGTCACTGAAAAGTTTTTTCTGGTCACAAGGTAATTCTGGTCCTAGGCCATAAGTTTCTTTTGTTTGTTTGTTTTTGAAAGGATGATTTTTATTCAGAATTAATGAAATTCTTCAACTTTCAACTTGCCAAAGAAATATATGCCCGACACAGATAAGAAATTGTCCATCAGAATGCATTTGCTTAGTAATGCAGTCTTTATCCATGTACGAGATCCAGAAAAGCAGGGGGAGTTGAAAAAGCTTTCAATCACTCCTTTTAAAACACTAAACCAGTGTCTGTTTCAGATTATTCAAAAAGTTTTAATTTTCACTTAAAAAAAATCTTTAAATAGTGGAGGACAATATTATTTCATTTTAAAGTGAGAACTCCATTAATATACTAAGAATTTTCAAGCTGCTAGTAATAGAATATAAAAAGAGTGAAAAGCTTCGGATATGGTTTGAATATGTCCCCCAAAGGTGTATGGGATGGAGATAGGACAAGTCACATACACAACCAGTATGGTGGTGTTGAGGTGGTGGAAACTCTACAATGTTCCCCACCATGCACGAAGCCCTGGGTTCTATCCCAGCTCCTCATAAGAAGATGGTGAGGTCATTGTGGGGCCCACCCTCAAAAAAGGTGAGTTTTCACAGGAACCTGTTAGTTCCTACACAAGTTACAGAAAGTGCACCTGGCCCATGAATCGCTCTTGTATCTGGATTGCCATGTGACATCTCCCTCTTGCCGAGTTCCATTCCATCCCCCATGTTGTAAAGGCCCTCTCCAGAGAGAAGCAGGTGCTAGTGCCATGCTCTTGAATATTCAGAGCTGTGAGTTAGACCTCTTTCCTTTACAAATTTCCCAGCATCAAGTACTTTGTTATAGCAACAGAAAATGGACTAATACACAGATGTATCTGACTACATTAGACATTCACCAAAAACGTACTCAGGCACACATGGTATAATTTGAATAACTATAAGGAATAACTTATCTAGAACTCACTGTGTACCAAACTGAGTTGATAGTTCACACACAGCAGGTAGCATCATCACAAAAAGACTGATATTCCTAGTAAAACTGCCTCCATTCCATAATTGAAGACACCAAGGTTTGCAGAAATTAGTTTTTTATCAAAGATCACATACCCTTAAGCCTAAGCCATCAGAACAAAAGGGTTTTATTTTTCTTTTTAGCATAACACCACACTCTAAGGGAATAGCAAGAAGACAAGGCATACGAATTAAGTCTGAAATGGTTTATGGCCTAGAAAATGTGGGACAGAATATGGGGATGGAAACAGCAGTGTAGAAAGACGGATTTAGAACTAGGTATATAGCAGGCCTCGTTAAACCATGACTAAAGCAAATGTGCAATTAAAGAAAATTGGGCAAAATGAGGTAAAATTTGAGTGCAACTCTTACAGAATTGAAATGAAAATTACATTATAAGAAAACAGAGTAAATAAGATTTACTCATACATGACCACTTGTGCCTCCCACAAGCCCCCTTCTGGCCCCAGTCAATCCGCCCCCATTCTGGTTAGCCGGCCCCAACTACCCCAGGCTACAGGCCAGTTCCTGAAAGCATTCACTGTCTCATCTGGTTTCTCATAACTAAGCTAGAAATGAGAAATATTTCAGGCGTGCATTTGAAGTCAACATAAAGTCTCTTTGTCACCCTAAGTTACATGTAATATTTCTTTTTATTATAGTAGTTGTTTTAGTCAGATTTTTCGTTGCTATGACTAAAAGACTGACAAGAACAATTTTAGAGGAAGAAAAGTTTCTTTGGGGGCTCACAGTTTCAGAGGTCTCAGTCCACAGACAGCTGGCTGCATTCCTCAGGTCTCAAGATGAGGCAGGACAACATGGTAGAAGAGAGTGGCTGAGGAAAACATCTGGGGGCATAGCACCAAGGAAGCAGAGAGGGCAACTCCACTCACCAGACACAAAATAGACCCCCATGTCATGCCTCCTGTGCCACCTCCTCCATTCACACTCCACCTGCCTCAGGAGACTAATCCTTGAATAGGCTCCCATAACCCAGGCATTTCACCTCTGAATGTTCTTGAATTGCATTGCTCATGAGCTTTTGGGGGACACCTAATATCTAAACCATAACAGAAGTCCTTCATTTTAGTGACAATTTTTAGAAAATCATAAAAGGTATCATTGAGAAATTATCAATCACACCTCCAAACTCAGGGACAGTTCTTGACAATAGGTTTATGTACTTGCTTGTGGTGTTTTCCTATGTGTACATTTTCTACAACTACTGCACCTGTCTTCCCCTCGGCCAGCTCTTAGGAGATCCCTTCTGAGTCCTTGGGATACTCTGCCTGATCAGCATATTACTGTCTAAGACAAGTTTTAAGCCTAAGACCTTAAGCTATGCTTCATCTTTATGAAATGTTCATTCTAAAAATGGAATTTAGAGTGAATGCCTGTTTCTGCCTTAAGAGGTTGGAGTCTACATGGCTGAGGTCAGTCATGTTGATGCTGTTTGCTTGTGCAACTGAGCCCCATAAGCAGGTTCAGGTGAGCCCCCATGGCTAGGACCAAGGCTTGGGTCACCTCCTGGTTGTCAGTACTTCACACACGTGGTCACACATTCCTGCAGGGAGAAGTCAATAGGTTGCCTATCCACAGAAATGATAACCATGCCCCTTTGTTTCTCCTGGACTGTCTCATAGTCCCTTTCCCTGCTGTTTTTACCCCATATCCTTTCGCCATAATAACCAGAATCAAGAGTATAGCATCTTTTCTGAGACTGAGTCCCAGGGAATCTTCAAACTGAGAATACAACACCTCTGCTTATCTGAGGAACCTGTCGACTTTACTGCATCAAAACTCAAATACAGCCCAACCACGCACCACACTAATAAAAAAGCTGCAAAGAACAAAATCTGAGAATTCATTAGCAGACACATAAGGTTCATTTACTGATTGATTCAACAAATACATATTGTCTCATTAGGTAGCAGGCAAAAGGAGGCACTAATAAGATGGTATCTTATTCTATATTTACATTCCAAGAGGGACATTAACAATATGGTGTTTGTACAGAGAAAGGTAACCAGGATGGGTAACCAGGATGGCTGATAATTTTGTAAACCACTTGTTTCAGCTTGAATATAAAGAAAAAACCTAACTAAAGGTGGTTCCAACCAACAAGAGTTTATATTTCTTAACACAAGAATGGAGGTAAGAAATCGCAGACATTAACAACTGGAACGTTAGTATCAGGGAGCAAAGTTGCTTCCATCATTCTGCTCTATCTTTTTCCAGCATGGTGGGTCTCATCACCAAGTATATTACCTACTGCAAGATGCCTACGCTAGCTTCAAATTTTAACTAGCTGTCCCAGGATCCTCAGGGATTTTATTATACATTTCCTTGATGATGACGGTCATGAAACCACACTTAGTTATGAAGGAGTCCAGGCAAACAATTTGCATGGCTGTCCACCACTTTGGGCTTCTCTTAACGACATGGCAAGGGAGATGCTGCAGGCCTCTGACAGCACTGTCACGCCATCTGTGAAAGGGGCAATTCAACACACTGATGCAATTAAGTAAAAACGGGCAGTGAGCATTAAAAAGGAAGGCAACAGGGCTGGGGATACAGCTCAGATCGTGGAGTGCTTGACTGTCAAGCACAAGGCCGTGGGTTCAATCCCCAGCACTGCATATAACATGGCCTTTGAAAAAATAAAGGAAACTGGGTTAAAAATACATAAATTTTTAATAATCAAGATAGGCAGTTAATGTAAGTGTACATCAATGAAGGAATGGATAAAGAAAAAACCACACACTCACACACACACACACACACACACAAACACACAAACACACAAAATGGAATATTATTTAGCCTTTTAAAAGAATGTAATCCTATCATTTGCAATAATAAGAATGAGCTTGGAGGACACACATAAGTGATATTAGCCAGGCACAGAAAGACAGACACCTCAAGACTTCATTAATTGGTGAAATTTAGAAAAGTGGAACTCAGAAACAAAGAGTAAAAAGTAGTGAAAAGGGTCTGAGGGTCAGGGAAGATTGGGGACACATTAGTCAAAGAACACAAAATTTCAGTTAAACAGGTAGAATAACTTCAAGAGATCTACTGCATAGCATTACAGTAAGTAACAATGTTTTGTACACTTGAAAATTGCTAAGAGTAAATTTTAAGTATTTGTACCACAAAAAAAAGTGAGGGAATGCATACATTAATTAGGTTGATTTAACCATTGCACAATGAGTGCATATTGAAAACATCATGTGGTACATCATAAATACATGTAATCTGTCAACTAAAAGAGTGTAAAGACAAAGACAAAGACTTAGCCTTCAGACTCCAGTCTTTTTCACTGGGAACGTGAAAACACAGATTTGAGGAGGGGGAATAAATCAGGTCCTTAACATCCTGCTAGATTGGCCTGAAGGTTTCTGGGGGAAAGTAAAGCTAAAGGAACCTGTGTTCCAAATCAAAGAGCCAAAAAGAAACTCCTGGGCCCACAGGGGAGTCCCTCCTCTGGCCGGTGCAGGCAAGGGAAGGACCCCAGTACTTTTCCTACCCGGTCCTGCCATGCATTCTGGGGCTTCAAGGCCTTAAGGAGGAGGCAGGGATAATTAGCAGGAAGGAGAAACATTACATAGAGAAAGTGCCAAGTAGAAATTTGAAATGCACATTCAAATATTCAAGACTTATGGTGCAGAAAAACTAAGAACAATCCAGACATTATTTCTGAAAGACAACTGGTGAAATACACAAGAGAACAGTTTTTGTTTCCATGAAGAACACTGGAAGAATCGGAATCATTCCACCTTTACGGGAGATCTGTGCAAGTAGTAATATGATCAAGGGTTAATTAATACTGTCTATATATTGATTAGAAATAAGATAGTTTCTAGAGATTATATTAAGAGATCTTGTTGTGTTACAAGAACCATTATGATATTGAACAGATTAAGATGTGAATTGAATAAAAAATAAGAAATGTCAAAAAAAAGACGTAACAAATCTGTGATTAACAAGAGTGTCAAGTATTGGTGATTATTTGAAGAATCAATAAAATGAGCAAATTAAAAAAGAGAGAGAGAGATCTGTGCTGATGTAGGAAGCATGCTCAAACAGGAGAAACGGGAAAGCTGTGGTCTTGGATGCATATCAGTTAAGACAGCATGGAAAACATGCTTCCTTGGGTAGAAGATGTACCAGACATTCTAGACTTCCCTGCAACCCCCAGATTCTATGATGCTGCTTCTAAAAATATACTAAGAAGCCTGTACAAAGCGAATGAACGATGCAACTGAAAGGAAATGGATTAAAATATTGACAGTGATTGTCACCGGGTAGGGAGATTTGGAGAATCATAATTTCACACTTTATGCTTACTATTCCTTCTACATTTTAACAATGCATATTTTAGAACATCTTAGAGAAAAAAAAAAGCCTTTAAAGTAAAAGAAGAAATTCTATGTACCAGCTGGCAACAGATAAGTCTCTAGTCTTTAGAAACCACATTGGCTTTAACTTCTGATGGGTTAAATTTAAATATCATGGCATAATACAGGGAGAAAGTAAGTTCTGGTATCTGCTAACTCAAACAAATATTTTATCTTTTGTCAAACTGATGGTAGGTAAAAGTAACCATCATGGAAATGTCATTCTCTTCCTCTGTTGACTCATTCAGCTGTTTTATAATAATTTAGACACTGTATGCTAGAGTATAATAACACATAATAATAGAATAAAATAGACAGTGAAGAGACCTAATAATCCTGTTATGGCTATGTTACTGAAGAATGCTCATTTTCCAAGAATCTTGTGTCACTTTGAGTCACTTGAAGTTCAAAGTCATTTGAAAGCAAACCAAAACAAAAACTGAAAATGGAGAAAAACAAAGCAGCACGCTTTTTTCTATTTGATGTGAACCCAGTCTAAAAGGACAAATCACCCTGGTTTGGGTCACTAAACCAACTGAACTATTGCAATATGAATAGTAAGCAAGACTTAGCCTAGCTCCACCCAACCCTGGAAGAAGATTCCCTCTGCAATAAACCTGGGAACACAGCCGAGAGCCCAGCATTGTAAGCACTCCAGGAAGTTTACAACAGCTTCAGGAACTTTCTAGGAAGGCTACAATCCCTCCTTGGCGTGGGTGATCCTCCCAGGCACCAAAAAGCAACTGGTTGTGCTCAGAACAGTCTAAGATGGGGTATAAACTTTCACACCCCTTAATTCTGTCTAGGTTTGACTATGAAAGCTTCCTCTCCCTGATGACGACACTCACATTCTATTCATGTAGCTGGAGTTTGGTTTTGTGCAGGAATGCGCCTCTTGTGGATTTGTTTTAAAAGCAGGATTCCCCCTAGTGGAACAGCGAGCTCTTACCCTGCTCCTTGTGAGTGCCCCAGGTCTGTTTTGAATAAAGGCTCTAATTGTTTTGCGATTCTAACATGAGATACTCATTGTTTTACACTGATTGAATGCTTCTTGATCATTCCTCTCAAGTTTGGATGCTGACCAAAACTTTAAGGGCAACCAAAAGATGGCTTTGGAGTTCTTCTTCCCACAAACAAGAGCTTTGCTTTTCTCCCAGACAAGGCATGGATGTGAATAAATAAGCTACCATAACGGGATCCTCAGAGTTTTTACACATCAGTGAATTTGGTAATCCATATCATCTCCATCCATATGCCACACTGGGATCACAGTGCCAGCCGACCAACCCTGCCTGCCATCCCCTGCACATGGACCTTACTCCCACCTGCCCTCCCATCACCCATCCCGACCTCTCTTCATGCCAAAGTTCCTTTGACCCTACACATTAACTAGAAACCAGACTCCCCTTTCATCCTACCCACTGCAGATGACTTTATTCACTCCCACCTCCCCCCCAACTTCCTTTCTCCTCCACACCATTTTCTAAGAGCACACAGAATGGTGTTTTACTTCTTGGTGGATGACTTGAAGCTCATGATTGATCACTGTGTCTGTGCCTGTGTGTGTCCTCTACGCCACAAAACGGTGAGCTCTTGGACACAGGAGGCCTATATTCTAATGCTTTTATAAAACTGCAAACAATCTTTGTAGAGAAGAGGCTGTTCATTTTCAGAAGCGCGTCATAGAAATGCCAATAGGCCGGAGTCTTTAACATGGGATCCAGAACCAAAGTCCAGTTGTTCAGGGCTCCTCTTACCACATTCTGCAGACTCCTCCTAGGTCTAGAAATGGCCTGATTTTTTTCCCTTTACCTTCTCTTACACAGCACAGCCCTGGGCAATAGATGCATATATGTATGTATATGTACATGCGCGCGCGCGCGCACACACACACACACACACACACACAAGAATAAGATAGATAGAGGGAAAATCTTTATACTGGAAAGCAAGAGAACTGGGCTGAGGTACAACTCAACAACTTAACTGTGGACCTGCTCATGGGTGACTGCACTTGTTCAGCTTCAATGACATCATTGGCAGGACAGAAGGATATGGTCAGGACATTCTAGAGGAGGTGGAATCTAGTTCTAGATTATCCTGATACAAACAAAACATTGTTAATGAACTTTTTAAGTGGTTAAGGTGAGAATTATCCATGATTTACTATAGGAGTCTGTTCTTATCATGGGAAATATACTCCAAGATCCCCACTGAATGCCCCAAACCCAGCACAGTACCAAGCTCTCCTGTTTAGTAAACTACACTTTTCCTAGAGGTACATACCTATGACAAAGTTTAATTTATAAAATAGGCACTGAGAGATTAACAATTACCAACAATAAAATGAAATAATGATAATAATAATATGCCACAATAAAACAGCCTGACTTAAATTTAAAAGCCACATGTAGCTAGTTGCTTTTTATTGGACAGTGTAATGTCTGGAATATCTAAATTTAAAAATGTGCAACAATTCACGATTATGACAGACCCATGTTTTAAAGCTGAAGTTTTTGCTAGACTGTTAGAGTAATAGAAGACCTCAAAGTAGAAACAGACTTTGGCCTGAGACTAAGCATGAAGTACTTAGGGCTGCACTGGCATTCTAAAAGTGATAGAGGCTTGTAGCTCAACACAAAGGCACATGAAATTCTTTTACACTATCATCAGTAGTTTTATCTTCCATAAACCCAAACTCAGATTATTTTGTTGATGAGAGAAACACAAATCAACTAGCAACTTAGTCTAATGAGTAAGTTAACTGTTTCTATTCCAGGACACAAAACCAGAGCAGTCAAACCTCACGTAGGGATATTTGGAACGCTTTCAGAACAATTTGGGTGCTCCTTTGGTACAACTCCACTTTGGAGAGGTCAAGTTTGCATTTAGATTTGAAAACACTACAAAATTCCAGGAAAACACTTGTGTTATAAAGGAGACAAATGCCATTTGAAACATCAATCAGAAACATGTAACTGAGGCTCTGAATACAATTATGAGAAACAAATAAATCAAACTGGGCTGCCTGCCCAGAAAGAATAGTCAAATGCAAACTTTGAAGAGAGACAGAAGACGAAGGGGTGGGGATGGCTGGAGGAGAGGCAGAAAGAGCAAGAGAGAAGGGAACTGCAGTTGAGGGCGAGGGAAGGGCAGGCGAGGCCGGTCAGAGCAGGAAGAGTAATAAAACAGTAAGGAAGGAGCAATCAAGCAGAAGAGCCATGCCCAGAGCCTTCGACATGTTCACTAAGGCCCCCATTTAGGTATTCCCATGGGGACTGACAGACACATACAAAATGTGCATGCTTTTTCTCCCAGAGTGACTTTTGTACTGATCTTAACAACTGTATACCCAGCCTCCATTTTTGGACAAACTTTAACAGCAGTAAAAAAGTTTTCTGATTCCCATTAAAAACTTCAGATGCATCCAAACCTTTGCTGAGTACAGAGAAATGTATTAGTATTTACAGATTTAACTTGTCTGATACGAACCAATAACAAATAGAGGAAAATATTGCCAGCCCCATCTCCCTCTTGTGCTTAGAGAAGAAAGCACATTCTCTCACTGGAATCTGGGACATCCTGCATCCTCCTGTTTCCAATAAGACAGTAGCCCTCCACTCACTGGTCCGTAGGTCTGAGAACTACAAAACTTAGGAGTCTGAAGAATTGTAAGTCAAATGATATGATCCCAAGAGGAGTGAGTTCTGTGCTCTCAGAATTAGCGGATGAAGTTTTTAGTTCCCAAAGTCAAAGTATCTAAAAGAATAGTTTATACACACCACCTAGATACACAAGGGAAATGGATGGGCTCAGGACTGGACTAGGAGATGCTGCTTCTCAGGTAATTAATAATGAGTTAATAATAATATCTTATTCACTTCATCCTAGCCTACCCTATTAGGATGCTCAAAGGATGCTATCAGGATCCTTCCCATTAGACTGCTAATAATAACAGCTTCCTATTAAGTCAGATCTAAGCTCTACCACATCACTACTCATTTAACACCTTCAGCTTACTATCAATGAAACCTTAAAATCACTGGGGCCGGTGGATACAAAGTGCATCATATGTATGTATGAAAATGTCCCAAAGAAACCTATTTTTTGTACAATAAATGTGCAGTAATAATTATAATTTTTAAAACACCAATTATGCTATAATTGTGTAATAACTTCCAGTCATGCCTCTGTGACCAAGGGAGCAGCAGCATTAATGTACCTTAGACTCAAAGAAACACAAAGCATAATAGACCCCCAGCAGTGATGGCCATGCATCCACTAACTCAGGCCAGTTCCCTGATAACTTTTTTTTTTACTTTATTTTGTCCATTTATTTTCTTTATGTGGTGCTGAGGGTCAAACATACCTCACACATTTCCAAGCACTCTACCACTGAGCCACAACCCCAACCCCCTGATAATTCTTGGCAACAAGAACTGCTATGGACTTCATTTTCCAGAAGCAAAAATGGAGGCCCAGAGAGGGTAAGCAATCTACACAGGGTCATACCACTCCAGCTAGTTTGAAACCTGGGAAGTCTGGCATCCAAGTCTGCCCCGAGCAACCACACTCACTGTTGCTCCTGACACAGGGTTTTGCTCAAGTTGTTTCTAGCATTGGGATTCTTGGGAGTACACAAAATGAATGCACTAAACTATGTCACTTATAGAGTCCTGTCCAGCTTTAAAACTTCAGGTTCTCAGATGTAAGTAGGAGTACATGACATCCCCTTGGGATACCAAGGTATACCATATTTTTAAAGAAACAAATGCCATTTTCATTGTATCTCCTAAGTTTCTTCCAGAAGGATCCTGTTTCTCTTTTCATTTAAGGGAGGGGGAGAACTTGTAGGACAAAATTGAGGCATTGTTGCTTTGGGTTAAATAAAGACAATTTTAAATAAAGCAAATATGGCAAATATTACCCTTTAGGAAACTTGACCACTACTTTGTACACCTTCTAATTCAACTACCTTTCAATTTTTCTAGTGTTAAATACTGGAGGACACACTAAAATTCATACCAAATAAACATGCCAGAATCTAGCACGTAACATTTCATTTGATCTTGCAGCTACTGAAATAGGACAATCAAGTGTGTGTGTGTGTGCACGCGCGCGCGCGCACACACACACACACACACACACACACACACACACACACACACCACAACACCACCTCCCTACATGCAATCAAAATTCCAAGTCTGAACTGCAGACTCTTGAAAGATGGATTTTTCCCCACCAACTTCACAACCATTCAACAGTCCACTGACGTATGAAATGGTGTAGAAAATTGCAAATCAAGGTGTGACTCCCACAAACAGCAGGTCTGTCTTCAAGTCACACCCACACCCGCCTCTGCCTCCTAGGAATGTCTCGATTTGCCCTAATAAAAACTAATCTTAGACTCTTTTTCAGATCTTTTATGCAACTAGTACTCACAAAGGAAAATCTCACAAAAATTAACCAGGTTCTGACTTCCCCCATCCAGTGCGAA
The DNA here is from genome assembly GCA_020662805.1 of Glaucomys volans. Taxonomy (NCBI): domain Eukaryota; kingdom Metazoa; phylum Chordata; class Mammalia; order Rodentia; family Sciuridae; genus Glaucomys; species Glaucomys volans. The sequence goes on from JAJEJO010000958.1 coordinate 619,955, forward strand.
CCTGAAGCAATTCTCCAAAAGGGAAAGAAATAGAGCGTAACCCGGGCTCTCCCGTGACAGCTTCTAGCAAGACAGGAATTTCCTGTTCAAAAATGAATTCCAACTAATTTTTTTTTCACTTTTCTCCTCTGACAGAATGTAATCAAAGCCAATCCACTAGTTTACTGGGCCAAATCAGGAGAATTTAAAAGTAGTATGAAGGGAGTATTTGAAGTTTAGTCTGACTTATCTAACAAGAGACCCTGATGATGTCACCTGTTTTGTAAGCAGCAGGGCCCAGATTCTGACTCAGGCTCTTTGGCTCCAGCCCTGTCTCAGCAGCAACCCTCTGCCCCCATGGTATCTTTCTCTGGCTTCATCATCAGCCTCTGAGTTCCTAGAGGACACCAGCCCTTTGATTTGTCATCTTATCTCATGGGAGGGCCAAGGAAGTGCCGACACAGAGAAGATTCATAAATATCCACTGGCTCAATTAGTTAATAAGGGAATGAATGACCAAAATGAACAAATTCCCAGGTGGATCAGTCCCTGAAAAGTTCTCTGATCCTGGGTAGGACCGAGTAAAGCAGGGATGAAAGACCAGATAGACTCCGTGGGCCTCCACACCAGCTCAAGGGAAACCGAGGTCAACCAGAAGCTAAGGTGAGCATGCAGACAGCCACCCACCCCATGAGCTTCCCGCTCAGCCAGCTAGTCAGGAGTCCTGTAAATCCTACCCTTTCTTCATCTCCAAATCCCACCTCTTCCCTCCAACCATTCCAACCTAGCCCTAACTCCAGCCATCCCCTGCTCTGAATTACTCTCCCGACCTCCCTCCACACATCACTGAGGGTCTTGATGGGGCTCCAGGACTGGCATCTCCTCCCCTCACCCAGGTTAACAACAAATGGAAGAATAAGAAGAGAGCCAGACAGAAAGGAAAACAGCAACTTAACTTCCAGTAATTCTGGATAGAGGTTGTGGTTTTAGGTCTACAGCCAAGTGACTAATATTGAGGTGTACAGCAACTCGAGGCCAATACTGGTGGGTAGAAAAAAGGGTTGCTTCCTGAGGGCAGCTCCATCTCTGGACAGGATGAGCTGAGATGCAGACCTTATTCCTCCCAAATTCACCAGTCAGGTGAGTGCTCCAGGCCTGGATGTCAATTAATGATGCTTCTTTCACAAGGGAAGAAACAAGGGTTGGAGATGAGTCCCCCAGAAATCTCGTAATCCACACGCCTCTCCAGTGGTCTTTCTAAACCCATCCCAAGCTGCCCTTGCTTAATACCAGCACTGACTGCTGCCATCCGCCTGCTGTCAGGTTGTTTCCATGGCCATGTGACCCTGACAACCTCTCCAGGTGTGAGACTCAATTTACATCACCCTCTCCTTCCTCACTGTCTACTGACTAGTTCCTGACTCATGTCTGGCCTCACATCATCCCCACTTCCCTCCCAGCCAGGCCTGGCAGGCTCTACCTCATCTGTCCAGACTCAATTCAAGACTACCTCAAATGATAAGTCCTGTGAAGATACACATCCAATGCTCACCATGGGTCTCCTATTGTATGCTTCGACTTTGTCATTCATGGCTCCTTCAGGAAATTACTACCATCCACCAGACTGCAGGCTCCTGAGGTCAAGAATAATTTCAGAGAGAGAAAGAGAGAGATGTCTTTAAACCACCCAATACCTAGCACAGAACAGATCCTGGTATACAGATACTTACCATTATTGGGTCAAAGACATGCAAGTGGCAAAATGCAAAGCAGGACACAAGTCCCATGTGAATAAAATTCCAAGGTGCTCCAGAGCAGTAGCAATATCAATTGAGCATCTGATGTATTTCCCCGAAGTTAGAGGTCGAGTATTATAAATAAGACAAGCTAAGAGAAATCAAAGAGAATTTCACTCTAAAAATTAACACCAAACAGGACTGACTTGAGCAGGTCAAGAGGGGGAAATCACATAGGGAGGATGTTTCAAGAAATACATGTATAACTAATTAGAACAAACTTAAAAAATTTTTAAAAATGCAGCATAACAAAAGACAGAAATGTAGGAAAAGGAAAGGTCTGCTTTGGAAATAGTTTCCCAGTTTGGTCAGGCACAGTGTACGTACAGAGATTAGCCTGAGAGAAGATGGAAGGGGATCTGGCCACAGAGTGGGCCTTGAGGACCAGGTAAAATCATTTCTTTTTGATTTCTAGACCATGGGAGGTGAAGAATATTTTCTAAAGCAGTAGCTGATTAATTATATCAGAGAAACTATACAAAACCTGGATTCTTTTAATACTGATACTAATGAGCTAATAATTTGCTTTTCAATTAATTCCAAATTTCTCAGGATCACAGTGATTGAGTTTACAATAATTTGATAACCTCAGTGGAACATTATTTGAGCATAATAAAATGACTAATAAACTATTTAGGATGATCATGAGACTACATATTAATTTGTAGTCATATTTCATCTTGCTTATGATTCAATTCCTGCATGTTTTGTCTGCCTAATGAATCTGGGCTTGCCATTGGTCCCTTGTGTAATAAGAACTGCATATTCGCCAGTTCTCTTAATGGCCAGTAACGAGAAATGTTGATTTCAGGCAATAACGACTATGACCATCTGCTGTTTCTTCACTAATTCTTCTTTACTCTTCTTCTACCAATTATGGTAAGCTTCAAAGGTCACCTTTCAAAGAAGGACAGCCAGCAAAACAGGACTATGTAGGAATTACTGAGTTTCCTGATTTCTGCACCAAAGTTAAACAAATGGATCAGACAGCTAGAAGGTCCCCAGGCCCATCTGCAGCCAACTCTGAGCTACAACAGCAGGACAACTCTGGATGAATTCCATGATGGCTCTTCCAAAGGAACACCAACCACAGCAACCAGGAGCAAGAAGCTTGGTTTTGGTCTTTTGACGACTAGCTATGTGCTACCAGTCAAGTCACTTTAGTGTAGAGGGCTTGATTTCCTGATCTGCAAAATGAAAGCATTAAATAATAACACCAAGCAGAAAACCAGTGCACATTTCCCATCAGTTGAGGGTTTCCTTCTGAAGACAGCTGGGATTTGCAGGAAGAAGGCACACAGCATCCTATGCCGAATTTTTTGCTGTTGTGCTAGGCTCCGCAGTACACAGCCCCTGGCATGACATGACTGCAGGGGGTTATTGGGAAGTCCCTTTGGGATCACACTATTGAAAGGCCAGAGGAGAAGGCAGATTAGACAAAGATAGAAGCTGTTTGTGATCGGTTGCAGTACAAGACTCAGCCATTTCCAGGGGAAGGTCTGCACCCAATACAGCCCTTTAGGGTTGTCCCAAGTTGTACCCCTGCCTTGGCTAGTCACTGCATATAAGCTGCAAGCCACCGGAGAACCAGAAGGTGGGGTGGTGGGGGGGGGGGGGGGGGTCTATCTGGACCAAGACCTAGACAGCCACTATATTGTCCTCAAATCTTCTAAAACTAAGGAAAGGAGAGGGAACTTGGTGAGGGAGAGAGAAATAGACTCAATGAAACAGCCAGACTTAGAACATCTACTTTAGTATCCTAAAGGTGGCCACTGGTATGACCTTGGCAGGGCTGCCTCATTTCCTTGTGCCTCCATCTCTTTCCCTGGAAGGTGCTCTGAGTTGCTTTCACCACTGAAATTTCCATGATTCCACTCCATATTTCACATTTCGTTCTTGGTCAGTGTCCAAGGCTCTCTTATTACCTACCGCAAGGCTGCCGTGAACTCCACAGCAGGGAGGGGCCCTAGAAAGCTCCAGTGGCATCTGAAGTTCACCTCTGTTAAGTGTGAAGACACAATCCTCGGCAACAGCAAATTCACATCCACACACGGCAGTGGATGCACGGCAAGCCCATGATTAAATGAGATTTGCAGGTGGCAACTTGGGAATTTCAAATTAGACTGAATACAATTATTCAGTTAGTTCTATCTTTATTACCCATGCTCCCCCTTGTGAGGCAATTTTCCTTATTGGAAGTAAAGCAGCCCCAACCAAGGCATTTAAAATGATCCTTTTCCTGTTTTTATTAGCCAGTATCAAAGAAATGACTATTTGAAGCACAACCAAGGGGAGGGAATTGGGTTTTTATTGCTCAGTTCATGTTGTTACGGGTTTAGGAGTGCAGAAAGACTCCCCTGGGAAATACTGTCTCTCAAAACAAGCTTGCAGGGTAATCAACAGGAGAGGTCTCTCAAGAGAGAGGGGAAAGTAAAGGGAAATATTAAAATATAATTAAATAAGCAAAGTGGATGCAAAATAAAATGTAAAACATACACTTTCAGGATAGAAATGTCATTTTCTTGAAACTGACTTTCAGAGCAGTGCACTGGACATAATTGTACAAAAGAAGCTATGTCCGTCTTTCTGACCACAGGAGCAGCTGTGGCTCTTTAATCAAAACACACAAATGAGCATCTCCTGTGAATCTGAATTTACACACACACTGCCACTTCAAAGCAAATGCCTCCCAGGCATTCAAGTGTAGTCCCCTCCGCCTCTGAGACATCATGTCCGTTCACCTGATCTGAACACACATTTAATAAGCAAGTAAAAGCAGACAGCTCCAAGTAGGTATCAGGTCACAGAGTGACTTCGGTATGACCACTGCACACCTTGGTCCCCAAGGTGTGGTTGCCTCTACCCCAGCTCCACTTCCAAAGTTTCCCATGTTGGAACACTTCCTTCACCTTCAGCCTCATTCCTCTAATAGATTCCATACTAATAAATAAAAAGTACCACCTCGATGTTAGTAGTATTTCTCAAAGCTTTTGCACAAGAACACTGTATGTTTCTCTTCATTGACAGAAAAAAAAAAAAAAACAGAATAATGGAGTTTGCTCAATCAATTTATAGGAAATAGGTATTTTAATATAGTCATGCATGTGCATTCACCTATACATACTACAGATCCACACTGTTTCTTTTTTTTTTTTACATTTCACTTCTAATTTTTAAAATGTGCAAAGCCATAGGCAGAAGATTTTCTAGAAAGCATTCAAATCACAGCAGATACACTAGCTTTTTATATTTTGTACAACAAATAGAAGAGAATTATAGCTACAAAGCCCCAAGATAAATTAGATTGATGAGAATGATTTGTAAGTCTGATCCTTTCATTCAGAGAAGTAACACAGAGCCAAAGGAAAAACTTATCAAAGAGCAAATTCTTAAGATGCTTTCTGGATTAATGACTTAAGTCATCATAACAAGCCAATTCACAAATCAGTTTTAAAAAAATCACAAAGTAATTTTCAATTAAAAATACACTGTAGCATTCTACTTAATACTCATCATTGAAAATAGTTGATAATACTATACATTGGTGAAGTTGAATCCTTCAGTAATTGTTTTCAGCAATGCTTCAAAATACATATTTCATTTTTTCTTAAATACTAGTTTGACTATTTTTACCCATAGGGAGGTGTAATTCCATTGTTAAAAAATAAAATTCCAGCTTAGAATATTCTCAAAAGAAATGTACATCCCAGGAAACTTTTTAAAGAGTAAAATGAACAAGTCTAAGATAGGTTTCCTGAAAATATGACAGGGTTACTCACAGGTATTTTTTGAGACCCAATACAGACCATGGCTCCAGGTTCATCATTTATTTGAAATGACAGAGGACCTACTGAGTGACCAGGGTTATATGCACAGGAGGTTGAGTAAATAGGATGAGCAATGAATAAACAAAGGAATAGAAAACAGAGCTTAAACTAGAGGATAGTAAGTGGAAAGTAAGGCAAAGTCAAGACAGCTCAGATGGATTTCTTGCCAGCAAGGACAGCACCACAGTGACTTCTGATATCAACTCTTCCAGAAGGGCCTGCCAGGACCTGGACCTTTCAAAGACAAAATTCAACAAAGGAAATGAGAAGACTAAGAGAATCAGGACATGGTGATGCTGAGAGTCCCAATTTTAGAGCTGCTTCTCTGATCTTTCCATCAACAAAATAATTTTCTCTAAATGTCACAAGTAGAATGTCATGGTTTAGATATTAGGTGTCCTCCAAAAGCTCATGTGTGAGATAATGCAAGAAAGTTTGGAGGTGAAATGACTGGGTTAAGAGACTCTTAACCTAATCAGTGCATTAACCCTCTCATAGGGATTAACTGGATGGTTACTGTAGGTAGGTAGGGTGTAGCTGGAGAACATGGGTCACTGGGGCATACCTTTGGGATTTATATTTTGTCTGTGGTGAGGAGAGGGCTCGCTCCCTCCCTCCCACCCCACCTCCTTCCTTGACTATCATGTCCTCAACTGCTTTACTCCACCATACCCTTCTGCCATGATGTTCTTCTGCCATGATTTCTTGCCTCACCTCAGGCAGAGAACGGAGTTGGCCATCTGTGGACTGAGACCTCCAAAGCTGTGAGCCCCAAATAAACTTTTCTTCCTTGAAAATTATTTTTTGGTCACAGAGAAAAGTTAACTACACACAGAGGTTTGCAAAACAGCAGTTCCAGCAGAGTTTTATCAACTAACAAGACACTCCAATGAAAAATGTCATTGAATTGTGAACATTTATCTAGCAATAATTCAATCTGCATTTTTATTATAATTTCACGACTGCAAAACTGTATTCAAGGACACAGTGCAGCTCCCTCTCCGGAGACGACCAAGAGGACACCAGGCTTCTCTTCTAGCAAAGCTGCCAAAGCACTTAAATGACCCTGATCTTGACTTGCCCATCTCCATTTTCAACATTAGGAGCATGAAACTTAAAATAGTACCAAGAATTCCTAGTAATAAGCCTCTAGCATGACTATATTCACCTTTTTTCCTTGTAGTATCTAAAGGAGAGCAATAATTGAAAGGATAGCATACTAAATTTATAGTCAGAATGACTCCACCTAATCTTTACTTTCAATCAAGGAAGTCATTTACTCTACCAAGGCCTCAACTTCCTTATCTGTGAACTGGAGACAATGGTAGACATAGTCCCTGTGATGATACGTGAGATTAATTTCTGAAATGTTTTATAGTTTACAAAACAATTTCATAGACATTATCATGGAAAAGACTCCAAGGGGTTAACAAAACAAGAAGGGAAAATTCTCAAATATATATTGGAATAATCCCCCATATTGACTGCTACATAAAATCTGTAGTTTTAAAACCAGAGGAAAAAGGAAGATAAAAATTCCAAACTACAGAGGAAAGATGTGCATTTTTCTCAGTCCTCCATCAGCTTTTGTATATAAGCAAGTACAAAGGCTACCCCCCAGTAAAGGGCAATCTCAGCACAGAGATCAATTAAAAGCTAATCATGGTCTGGAGGAGCCAGAGGACAGGCTCTCAGCTCTACCTTGCACTCTGCAGACTCTAAAGAATATGCTAATTATTTTATATGCTAACATTATTATGGATACTAGAGAGCCAGCCAATTTGTCAGCAGATTGTTACCTAATGAGCAGTTAATCCGTCCTTTGGAGAGCCACACAAAGTAAGCCAAAGCTTCCTTCAGAAGGTGTCTGTCATTTTTTATCACCGACTCCATAAAACTGTCACTTATTCCCCCTCCCCCCAGGCCTCAGTCACTGCAATTCTTCGAAACACACAAATAAAACAAAGACTGGGAAAGTTCTGGCTGCAACCCAAATGGCAAGGCGAGAGGGTCATGGGCACAGTGAAGGGGGCAGGGATTCCAGAGCAGCCACAGCAATTTCAGGCCTGGCTCTGCCACTCCAGGGCTCTGTGCCTGGGAAGGGCATCAGGTGTCAGCCTTGGGCTTCTGTGTAGGCATCTGTGAAATGGGATGACCAGTGCCTCCTGCACTGAGTGTCCTGAGCACTGCAAGGCCACTTTGTGCAAGGCGCTTAGTGAGGAAGTGGCACCTGGAAAGTATGTCCTATGATTAAGATGATGGAAAATATAATCAATTGGCAAGAGCCAAACCTGTCAAATATCTATTAATGATCATCTTTGTTTTGTTAGTTTCATTTCTTTTTTGAAGGAAAGATAGTGAGGTAGAACACTGACTATCCTTTACATCAGAAGGTAGCTGGCTTCCATTGCCCTCACGTTGTTCTCTTCTTCCTCTCCCATTGCTCATGTTCTTTCTTCCTCCCTGTCACACACCTTCTTCTTCCCAGGGTCAGAGCTGCCATTGAAGGTTGGAGCATGGAAGACTTGATTTAATCTTGGGTTAAAGATGCTCCCAGGATTTGACACAAGCACCTGATTGAACCAAATGGTTCAACCACACGCAAGCAGACATTTTTCTGACCTCTCCACTTTGCCAAAAAGTGGCTGGCTTGTAAGGTCAACCCGCAAGTCTAAGAGAGATTCCTGAAATTCTTCTCCAGAAATTCTGATTGTCTTTCCACTTCTACTTTTGCTTGGAAAATGCAGCAGAGGAATTTACCACAGAAAGGGTAGCAAACAAAAAATGTTTTAATAACATTTCTACACATTGCTCAAGGGTTCTGAAGTTACAATTATGAGTTCATGCAGTGTGAACAACTGTTTTTCATTTTGTTACTGGTTTAAGAATTCAAATAGGAATTGATAGAAGGAGCACATCTAATGCACAACCTAATAGAGATCTAGGGCTCCAAAAACAGTCCCCCATTCCTCAACCGTGGAATGGGGAAAATGTTGACCGTGTGTTTATTTCATTACTGAGGAAAATTCAGAGATGGTTGGTGACTATTTCTGTCAAAAGTTTGAAAGCTAGACTTCTTTGGGGTACTCACAAGCACGGATGGTAAGTATCTGCCATTTGCCCTGCATTGGCCTTCCCGGCAGCCTGAGGGCTTGGGAAGCACCCAGGTCAGCCAGGCATTCTGCCCCTACACTGAAGGGTACCAGGGTCCTCACTTATCCAGAATCCACAGGAATCATTCCATGAGCTCAACCACGTGAGAAATGGAACATGAAGATTTAGGGGAGGAAGGAGGTGGGGAGAGTCTCCAAAGTATTTAGTTTCTCCTAAGCACCTGAGCTATTCCTTCTCCAAGTAACCTGTTTTTGTTGCTTTGCATTTAGAAGACATAGACACATCTTCTAGAGAGTTCAGGAGTGGCAGATCCATTCTGAGCTACTGTCGTTTGGAACAGAGGTCGATTCCTGGGACACCTCCCCCCGACCACTGTTCTCACATTGAGCACACTGAGAGATGGGGTCTCCTGTGAACCAGCATGCACCACCGTGTTCTGAAGCCATGGACGGCTAGGGTTCAGAGAAGGTTGGAGTGCTTGCCCCAAATGGTTTAGGTGATAAAATTTAACCTGCATTGTGAGGTATTAAGAGTTAAGACACTTAATCTAACTATGGTGCTGAGAGGTGGGGCCTTTGGGAAGCAACTAGGTGTAGATTAAGTCATTAAGGTGGAGCACCATGATTAAATCTTGCTGGTTTTATAAGAAAAAAGAGAGCAACCAGAGCACCTCACATACACTTCCCTATCTCCTGCTTTGTGGTTTCTGTACCACCCTGGGACTGCTGAAAAGAAGGCCATCACCACATGTGGGTCCTCAGACCTGAACTGTGAGTCAAAACAAACCTCTCCTCTGTGTAAGTAGCCAGCCCCAGGCACTTCATTGTAGTGATGATCAAAAGGACTAACATACTGACCTCCATGCCCAGCTTCTCAGACTCTGAACTTCCCATAGAGCAAATCTTATCCTAACTAGATATTAATGCAGTGAGTGGATGGAAGAAGAGGTCTGAATTTCTGTAGCTATAACAAGCAAACAAAGCGAAAAAACCAAAAAGCTGTCATGTTAGTCAGCTTTGTGTTGCTTCAACAAAATGCCTGACAAGAACAATTTAGAGGAGGAAAAGTTTATTTTGGCTCATGGTTTCAGAGGTTCAGTCCATGGTCAGCTGATTCCATTGCTCTGGGCCTGAGCAAGGCAGAACACCATGGCAGGCTGAGTTGGTGGGGAAAAGCTGCTTAGTTGTAGCAGCTAGGAAACAAAGTAAGGTGCGAGGTGCCAGATATAACATATAAACCCTAAAGGCATGCCCCCAGTGACCTACTTCCTCCAGCCACATCCTGGCTACCGTTATCACCCAGCACCTTAGTCCTTTCAAATTCTCACTACTCCATCAAATAGACTGATCCACTGATTAGGTTAAAGTTCTCATGATCTAATGATGAGCTTTTGGGCACTGCCTCTCTAAGCCATAAGTGCTATAGTCTGGGGAGGTTCAGGTGATAAGGACTTTATTATCATGCAGAAGGAAGAGCAGCTGCTCCGGCCCTCTCAGCAGACACTGGGCTGCACAGGTGTCTCAGGGATTCTTGAGGAAGACATTCTCTCTGTGTGGATCTAGTCCATTCATAGCTTCTGATCAAATATCAGCAACTACTCACACGAAATGAAATCTCATATACAAAGTTAAAACATTGAGTCAAGTTATTCAGCATAAGCACAACCAAGGGTCTTGCTTTGAATTTAGTAAGCCTACATGTTCTAGGGTAATAATACAAAGGAACAAAGATAAGTGTGAGAAATGGGAAGTCTCGTGGTCCATTGCAGAATTTAGTATTTAGCCTTAAATGTAAAATTAGGATGTAAGAAAGGCAGCCAGAGGGGAAACAGTGGGAAGTGACACCAAAAGCCACACCCTGTGGATGTGGCAAATCCAAAGACAATGCCCCTGAACAGCCCCCTGAGGAACAGGAGGTGGGGGAAGGGGTTGGCCTGACCGACACAGAGAGACCTCTGTATTAAGAAATAGTAGCTTAGGTGAAGAAGTAGGAGCTGAGTAGTGTCAGAATGTATTCGCCACAGGAAGACTCCCACCACAAGAGAAGAGAGGGAGGTGGAAACAACTCAAGGTGTATTTCTTCCAATTAGCCATTTTGAGCTTCCCAGCCTATATCCAATCGTTGCCATTTGTTTTGGCTGCTTCTTCACCATTGGGCCTGAAAATGGTGACCAGAAAAAATGTAGAGGAGGAAAAGTTTATTTGGGGCTCCCAGTTTCAGACTATGAACTTAGTCTATAGAAGGCCAGCTCCATTCCTCAGGGCTCAAAGTGAGGCAGAACATCATGGTGGAAGAGTGTGGCAGAGGGAAGTGGCTCACATCATCAGGAAGCATAGAGAGAGACAGACTCCGCTCACCAGATACAAAATACATACCCCAAAGTCACCCTGCAATGACCCACCTTCTCCAGTCATACCCCGCCTCCCTCCAGTTACTAGAGGGATTAACTGATTAGGTTAAGGCAATGATCCAATCATTCTCTTCTGAACCTTCTCGCATTGTCTCGCATGTGAGCTTTTGGGGGACACCTCACATCCAAACCATAACACCATTTTAACTATGGCCCTTCTCTTTTCCCTCCCCAATTTTAAAATTAGCCAATTGCTTAGACTGTAACCCAGAGCTCCTCAGAGCAAGGGACACTGTTGTTTTAGGTATAAAAATAGGTGAACTTCCTGCAAGTGTGCTTGCTTGCCAGACTTTGTTTGGAAGCACACCCTTCAGCAGAAGAAGTTTGCCTTGCTGAGCTACTTCCAAGGACATGTCTGATTCCTATGTTAGTTATTGCTAACATAACTATAAGGAGAGTCAGTATCCACCAGTGTACTGAAAAGTCACTTATCCGACCCAATTTTTAGTGCCAGAGGTTATGTCCCACAGAAGGCAGGGAAATAAACATGATCAGTAAATCTGCCAACTAAAATCTAAATATGTTCAGATAGAAGCACATGCATATCACACATACATACAGACACACACACACACACCACAGAATTAACATACCAAAAGTGAGAGGAGTTCATTTTAATTGGCAACTAAAAAAATAGAGATGTATTATGGGAAATAAAGTAGAAACAGGAAGTTAGAACCAAATAACATATCATCAAACATCATCCAATGTGACAGAATGGTTGTGAAGGGACTTGGTTTAGGGTCAGGTACTTGATAATCTTACTCAAAGCAAATATCTCCAGCACCAGGTCCTTCACCATGGTCACCCTGACATACCTCTGCAGGTAGCCCAGCTCAGTTCCAGACAGCTCTAATCATTAGACAGGTCTTCCTAACACTGAGCTGAATCTAACTCCCTGCAACTTAGACACATCAGTCTTTGTTGGGCACTCTGAAGTCTAGTTTTCATCATGACAGCTTTTCAAATGTTATGTTAAAGGTAAGAAGTTTCTTCTTAATTTGTTTTTGCCTTCATTCATTCTAGTTTTTATTTCAGATGCTATCACATATTGAAATACATCACTAAGGTTATCTTAAATACACATCTTGAAGGTTCTACCACTGCAACAACCAGCCAAGTCCTGAGAGCAACCCCCAAAAATAACAGTGGACATAAGCTAAGGGTGATTTATTTTTGGTACTGAGGATTGAACCCAAGTGTGCTTAACCACTGAGCCATATCCCCAGCCCTTGTTTTAAATGTATTTTATTTAGAGACAAGATCTCACTGAGTTGCTAAGTGCCTCACTAAGTTGCTGAGGCTGGCTTTGAACTCATGATCTTCCTGTCTCAGTCTCCTGAGCCACTGGGATTATAGGCATGTGCCTCTGCACCTGGCTGCAAAAGTGATTCTTAATTACTCAGTATCAATCCAGAATTCATTCTGCTTCAAATATCAGAGAGAGTTAAGACCAAGTTTATATGAGTTGATTCCCAAGTGGAAAGAAGAGTTACCTCTCATTTCTCTCTTTCATTTTAAAAACTGAAAAACATTTCCCAACTCTGAAAATATCTGTCAGACCAAATGTGGTGTTGCTAGCTGAGCTAAGGCTTTTATTTGAACCAAACAGTGGAACACTATCTTTAATCTTCTGATTTGCAACAGAATGGAATTATTTACTGGAGGAAAAACATGAAGACCTTCTACTCAGGATTACAGTCATTCCTGAAGGTACCTTCAGGCCAGTGCGTACATCTCCAGTGAGTCAGATACATTCAGTAATCAAAGGGCAGACCGGACACTATATTTGAAGAGTGTTTCCTGGGCCTCTGTTTCCCTTCCCCTAAATGCAGTTGCAAATTATCTGATAGACCTGGATGAAGCAAAGATCTGGGCAAAAGCTATGCCCAGTGACCAGACTGAGTCTGTTCCATGATGGCTACTATAGAACACTGATGATGTTACACTTTGCATAAAATGATAATGTATATGCTCACACATTGCAATCATCTGCATATATTTCCCCAAGAGTCCTTTGTTGAAACCTTAATCACAATGTGATGGCATTTGGAGATGGGACTTAGGAGGGGTAATTAGGTCACGAGGGTCAGGTCCTCAGGAACGGAATTAATGCACTTACAAGACAAAGCCAGAAAGCTAGCTGGCTCTCTTTCTCCATGGCCTTGTGGGGATACAAGGAGAAGCTGCCATCTGCAGAAGGGGGACCTCACCAGAACCTGACCATATTGGCACCCTAACTTCTGACTTTCCAGAGAGAAAATTTCTATAGTTTCTAAACCAGTCAATGTGTGGTACTTTGGTACAGCAGCTCAGACTGACTAAGCCGAGCACAGAGAGGGTTCACCTTGGTTTAATAACTCTGTGGTTCAAAACACCAACAGGCTACTTGGATCCTCAATGTTAAGTCCCCCGTTCCTTTAGGTGCTGGTTTAAGTGCCAACTTCTCAATAAGATCAACAGTGACTAACTGGAATCGCAAAACCTTCTTCCTCCCACACTCCCAATTTTCTAAATCCACCAGTTTTCTTTATTCGAATAATACAGCCTTTTGTGAGATACCACATGGCTTACTGAATTATTCTGTATGAGTGTTAGTTGTGTTCGTTGCTGCACTTCCTTTCCGACAACAACAACCAAACACACACACACAATTCATTCTTGGCTTCATTCATTGGAGAATGATTTACTCTAGTTTTTATTTCAGATGCTGACACAGATTGAAGTACATCCCTAAGGCCATCTTAAATGTACATCTCGAAGGTTCTACCACTCCAACAGTCAGCCAAGTCCTGAGAGCAACTCCCAGAGAGAACAGTGGACATAGACTAAGGATAAAAGTGATATTTTTTTTTTTTTTGTACTAAGGATGAACCCAAGAGTGCCAGTGACCAGACTGTCTGTACACACACACACACACACACACACACACACACACACAATTGGAAAGGACAGTATCTTTTATCTACTTACTGACTTACCAGAAGTATTTAAGAGTTCCTGGCACATTGTGGAAGTAAAAAGTCAACCTGTACCACTTGGTTGATGAATGAACCAATGACTTTAGTTGGCTTAGAGTTGGAAAGTCCTGATTTAGGATATACTCCCTGCATAACTTTGGAGCAACTATCATCCTTCCTGGCCCTGGGTTTCCTCATTAGTAAAATGGAGCACATGAGTCCCCACCCCATAGGATCGTGATGAGGACAAGTGAGGCAGTGTGAGTCGAGTGCTGGAATTATGCCTCCACCTGGTAAACTTGCAATAAGCCTTAGCTGCTGTCATTCCTATTGTTCCAAGCGGTCACCCAAAGTGGTGATGGTTCCCAGTCTCAGGCAACAGGACTGTCACCAGGCAGTGTGGATCTGAGGTGAAGAAAAGGCACTGGCAGAGCAGGGAGCTAGCAGGGATCAAAACCCAGGGTTAAGGCTTCACCAGCTCCCATCCAACAATATCCAGGCCTTTGCAAAGGAGCTGTTAACAGCGTAAGTGCTACTGCTTCTGACCTGCTCAAGTAGCATAAACATAACATTGAAACAACTGAGTAAGTGATGGTGAGGCTCAGAAACCTTAAAAGGCAGGGAAGGCAGCTCCCTTTTCCTACTGGAACTGAGATTTGTTTATTTGGCTTAACTGGAGTCAGAACTAATGGTCCTAATGGCTTGGAATCCCCCAACTCATTCTCCAGCTTCCTACACACGGACGGTAACTTATACTTTCTGAAAGATGATAAAGAAGAGAAAAAAAAAAATGGCCCTCCATAAAAGAAATTACCAGAACATACATTCACTTATATTTCTAGAAAGCTAAAGATCAAGAGTGGTATAGTAACTTTTCCGGGCGCAAGATCCTAAAGGCAATTAGAGGAGGGACTACAAACTGGACCCTTAAGCTGCATATTCACTAAGGAGTTAGAAAAACAAAACACTTTGCAAACACTCTTTATTTCCTGAAACAGATCTTTGATATGGGGGAAAGCTGAGAGTTAGGAGGGGTCGCAATGGGGACCATGAATGAGAAAGAGGGATAACAGAAGAGGGAGGGGTACTTACTGATATCTTGGTAGTAAAAGCCTTAACTTCTCTGTTAATTAGGACACATCTTCCCAAGGTTAATTGTCTCTTAGTGGACCATTAAAGCAGTATAAAGGCCACATGAAACAAATCACAGCACATTCAAGGAAGAGACAGCGAAAATTATGCCGCGAAGCAATTCTGCCCTCCACTTTAAAGAAAAAAGGCCTCCAGAGTTGAAGGTGGAATTAAATTCCACACTCCCAAGTTGACACTCTGCCCTCTGCGCAAGAACTTCCCAAAGCTGTAACAGGCACATGATAAATGTCTGGGCAGTTCCAGAAGGAACCCAAGATTCTCACTTCTGACAAGCTCTCCTGTGAGGCTGACCCCATTGACCCTTGGATTACAATGAATTGGAAACTTCTACCCCATCGCACCTGCTCAGGTAAGTCTCGAAAATAACTTTTAAAAAATGAAGGTATTTTCCAAGAGCGAAAAGAAATGAGATTACTGATAGACACTTAAAGTTCTAATAATTCAACAATATTTGCAGTATTCAAGGGACACTTGCCTGGTGCTGTCAACTGCCATGAATTAGTAAATTGTACTTAACTCACAGACTCTTGAAGTGTATGTAAACGCCAATGCCATATACTTAGGCAATCTCTATTGATAGGCATTAGCTGGTAATAATCTCCTCTTATGCTTGCAATATACTGTGCTGAAATGGCACTCAATCAAGAAAAAGAACTTAATTCTCAGTCTCCTTCGAAACAGAAATACTATGTCTAGGGGTTGCTTTCACTTCCTGTGAAATATATTATTTTAAATAAGAAAGATCGTACCAACACATCAAATTCCAACAGGCTTATTTGCATAGATTTTATTATACAATAACCACATAACAATGTTGACTACACCCAATTATGTATAACCTCAAGTAGGAGCCGCCACAGGATAAGGGAGGAGAAAGGGAGGAAAATGTGATGTTACTTCTGCTTCTCCATTCTTCCCTTGCCTGTCTATGGCAGAGGAATCCTGACACACTTGAAATGAGTTGATGCAACTAAACACATTGTGTCTCTCCAGCCAAAACTCAGTTACATCCCAAAGTCTCCTATTGGTCCCCTCCAATCAGCTGAGCACCAGAGGTTTTTCCTATAAAAAGTCCACAGTGCATCTAAATCTGATCCCAGTAAAATTTGACTTCAGCTGAAGTGAAAATGCAGAGGTAGCATTTACGGGTAACAGCTGGGGAACATTAGTTCCCTGTCTCTCCTTTTCTCTCCCAAGGGTTGAAAACTCTGCTGTTCAGACAGGAAGTCGTCATATACCACACACTGCACAATACCAGAATGCTGGGAGGGAAGAACAAGGTTGCTAAGGATTAGAAGGGTGGTGGAAGGGTTTTGGTCAGTAGTTGACTCTAGATTCTTCTTGGACTGCCCTTTCCCCCCTCCCCTCAAGTGTTCAAGTAACATACTGTGTGCGTACTCAGACTGACAAGCACACACCACAAAGACTGAAAGTTTTTTAAGAACTCAGACTTAGATGGCTTCATATTTCATTTTTCCACACATTTAAAAATATTGTTTCAAAGACAATTTGGGGAGTGGCCAAGATTCTCCAATAATCTTTTCTGGCATACTTTCATGTTTGCTATCTAAAAAGACAATCTTTCACTTAAAAAAAAAATACTAAAGTTGTTTGGAAAAGAAATAAATGTCCAGGATATGGATGGCTGCACATAGTGTATGTACATACACACATATATGTACACACAAAATACACACATGTGTATATATATATATAAATACATACATGTGCATATATATAGAATTCTAAACATGATGATCTGTAAAAGAATAATTTATACAAAAGGTTCAGGTAGATATGGGGTTTTTAGGGCCGGTTGTGCTGTAATTTCACAAAGCTGTGGAGAAATGAAGACAGATTCGAGAGACCCACATTCTGTGGCCTCAGCTCCAAGCTTTGAACAGCATGATAAGAGTTTCCTTCACACCACATGCTGAATAGCTGTTCTGCATTCCTACCAGTCTGCAAGCGCTGGCCCCTCCTTTGAAACCGCCTGTCCTCTGGGGCGGGTTGTAAAATCTACCCAGTCTCTTCCACTCCACTCCAGACAAGTTCGCTAGATACAAACCTTAACTTTTGAACTGCAGAAAATGTCTTTGCCTGATGCGAATCAGGGGCATGCTGTTAATCAACTGAGTTAAAACACTATGGTTTTATGCAAACAGGGGAAGGAGGGACTAGGGAGAAGCCAGCCCACACATCCATCACCCTTTCAGAAGTAGGCGGAGTTTAAAGTTTCCCCAACTTCCAAGTTCCCACTTGACAGGCAATATTTCTGTGTAACTTCCAGCCCCACAAAACAGATGGTCCTTTGCCCGTCTCGAACCCCAAGAGAGCCCAAAACAAAGCTCCTGGCCACTCCATGCTTCATGGGATCCATAGGTGGTTAATTTCACGAGGCTGTCAGACCAGGGCAGTTAGCAAAGAATGGAAGCTTAACTTATTCCAGAAGTTTTTCCTGCTACAGGAAAGTCCAGGGAACTGGAGCACAAAGGCCTGGGAAAGTTTCACTACGTTATTTTTCAACAACGTCTTCCGCCATCCGACAAACCCTCATCCTCAGTCCCAGGTGTCCTGGGAAGGAGAGTTGAGGCACACGTGTTCGTAAACAGCAGAAAAGCGACTGAACAATTCCAAAGACAACCTGGGAAGTTCCTTAAGGAGACCCCCGGTGGAGAAGAGCCTCTGGGTTAGAGACCCACTCATTGATCACTCAGTGCCAAAGGCAAAGGTGATGGCCCAGACACCGTGCCAAATGGGCGTGCGCCAGGGCAGCAAGCGGGAGCCCTCCTTCCCAGCTGGGAGGGAGAGAGGAAGGAGAGGGGGACCGATCCGGGAGTCTGCAGACGGGCGGCCCACTCACCCTCACTGCCGTACTGTTTGCCATTGTTCGCGCCCATCCTGTCGCCGTCATGCCCGCCGTCTCCCCGGACACTGCATAGCTGGGACGCACCGCCTGCGCTTTCGGCCGGAGGAAAGCCTGTCCGACGGGACCGTTAGCTGCACATGCCCCTTCGCTCGGGGAGATCTCCGGCCGGGGGCGGCTCCCGGTCTCCGCTGGGAGGGGGCGCTCGGTGCCCTCCCGGCACCCCGACTGCGGCGGACCCGGCCCAGATGGCCTCCTCCCCTCCTAGAAGCCGCGCTCGGGACCGGCGGGAGCAGCGTCGCGGAGAGCCTGCGCCCCGGGGCCGCCCAGAGGCTCGCCGCGCCGCCGCCGCGGGGTCCCCATCCGCCCGCCCCGGTCCCCTGCGGTGCGCGCTGAGCCGCGCGGGCGCCTGACTCCCCGGCGCCGCCGCCGCCGCCGCCCTCGGGCGCCCTACTCGCCCGCGGCTTCCCGGGGGAGGGCGCGGTGGCCACTTGTTGCGGGAGCCCCGAGAGCGCGGAGACAAGCGGCCCGGCGCGGCTCGCCCGCGGGCCGGACTTTTGTTAGCGCCAGGCGCCTCCTCTCGCCGCCCAGCGTCAATCACAGCTGGAGCCCCGGGGAGGAAGGCCGGCCCGGAGATGCGCGGCCTTTTAAAGGGGCAGCGCGCCTTTTCGCGGCTCCGGCGTGGGGCCCCTGCCTTGGCGCGGGTTGTGTGCGCCACCCGCGAACCGTTCGCAGCGGAGGAACGTGCTGCTGGCGCGGGTGCACTATTGTTCTTTTATAGGCTTGGCCCCCAATTTGTAAGAGGAGTTTCCAGGCATCGTTCTAGATACCCCGGGATTGTTTGCAAATACGGCCTATTTTGGTGCGTGGGCATTTAAAATGAACTTGCATCAGTTTCTGATTCTGACACACTTCAGGGGCGTACGTTGGCATTCTCCAGTGTCTCCCCAAGTTTGGGGACTTAGGAGAGAAATGGAGCAAAAGGTGGGAAAACTTGAGACGAACTTCGCAGGCAGTGGATCCCTGAACAGCCAAAGAGGTTACCCGCCCTGGGGAAGGAGGTTTCCTGGCTCAGAAGCTCTTAAGAGTTCTGGGCCAGGAAGTGTATTCTCTCCTCCTCCTCCTATGACTTTTTTTTTTTTTTTTTTTTTTTTTTTTTTTTCTTGTGACTGGTGTTAACTTTTGTTTAATATCTTAGAACCTCTTTTAGAGATTTATAGGGCTCGCGCAGACCTTTAAAATAGTTCTTTGGTGTTCTGTCCATTAAACAGAAAAAAGGAAATTCTTAATGTTTTATTCCCTTTCCATGTAAACACCCCAAATTTTTATAATATTACGTCTTAGTAGGGCGAGGACATTCATTGCGCAAATTTCTTTGTAGGGAGGCAAGCACATCGCAAGTTTCTACTTACTGGTTTTGGATATTGTATATTAAACATACATAATAATGCAATCACACATGGTACTTTAGTAGAAAATCAAGAGTTTTGTCATTATAAACTTCGTAAGAGATTTGGAATCACATGCAGAAATGTTAGTGATCTGGCTTCCTATAAATTTTATATAGGTAGCTTCCTTTAATTTGCTACAATTGTCTTTCTTAAAGACAAGATAAAATATGATTTGAAATTTCAAAATTTAGATTTATTATGCAAGAGGTATCACATATTGAAAAAATAGCAAATAAGGATAGGATAAATCCTTCTGTATTTTATTGATGGCATTTCAATTGTCCTAGTCCAAAACATGACTCTATCTTAATTCACCTTGAGACAACTAATATCTAGCACTCCGTGGGCAATCAATAAGTTGTGCATCCCAAATGTGTGTGGTAGGCTCCAAATAAGATAAGGGTATCAAAATTTGGAATACTTCACTTAGATATATTTCATGCTTGTATAATTATATCAAAATGGATTCTGCTATCATATATAACTAAAAAGAACCAATAAATTTTAGAAATGAAATAGTAAATGGGTTTTCAGAGATTCTACCTCAAAAACCTGATCTGCACTGGAGCTGAGATAAACGTAATCTCCATGCAGAAGCAGATTGCCACTGACCTGGGCCTTGTGATTTTCTGTCACCATTTAGAAAACTGCCCTGGACTGCATCCTTTTGGAGGCTTAGTTGAAAATAAACTTTCTGTAAAGTAGAATAAAGCTTGTCTTAATGCTTGATGGAGAGTTGACAACTTGCTTTTTTTTCTGCGGTGCTGGAGATTGAACCCAGGGCCTTGTGCTTACAAGGCAAGCACTCTACCAACTGAGCTATATTCCCAGCCCAACAACTTGCTTTTTTATAGACTATTACCTCCCTGATGCACTGTTTTGAGGTGCCCAATCAGGAAACTGACAAGAGAAGAAACTGAAGCCTGAAGCTCAAAGAATTTAAATGACCAGAGTCACTCAGGATGTGATTCAGGTTCTCTTCTCCTCACTTTCTTTCTCTTTCTCTCTCTCTCTTTCTCTCTCTCTCGTGCTGGAATGGAACCCGAGGCAGGTGCCTGGTGCTCTACCTTTGAACTATATTCTCAGCCACAGTGTCTAGTGACCTGGCTATTATTTGAGTCCCTGTCCTCCCCCTATGGTTGGGTCACCTTTCAGGATCTTTAATATTAAGTAAAGCTAACAGTGAAACACAAATTGTAGTTACCAACAACCTTTATCTTCTTTGAAATTAAAGTCTGATAAATACTGTTCAAAGTTCTATTGTCTGCAGCAATGGAAATAGGGATAACTCAGTTTATGAAACTTCAATTTAAAGTTTAAAAAACCTTACATTTTAACCTCAATCTGATTATAGAAATTGATATAAATATATATTGGCCCAGTCACTGTAAAAGCTTAAAAACAGTTAAGCAAAATTAGAAACAAAAGCACTACTCCTGCTGAAAAGGTATATTCATAAGTATATATATTTCAATATTTAAAATTAAATGTCTAAATATATTTTTTTAACCCAAAATTTTCATCCCATTACTCAGCTTCCAAACCTAGTCTCTGAACTTTCAATGCCAATGTGCAAACTTCCTGAGACAAGGTAGTGTGTTTTTTTCAGGAAAATGTTCCCAATATTTAGTACAATTCCTAATGCAAAGCAGTCACTCAATACTTGCAGAATGAATGTTGAGCAAAGAGATGAAAATGATCTGAATGTTATTGCACATCCTCTGCCTCTGCTTTTTTTTATTCTTACCCCCCCACCCGACCCCACTCCTCCCTTCCCTCTATGCTATCTATCCTTCCTCCATTCTTGTCTCCCTTCCACCCCACATTATGCATCATCATTCACTTAAAAGGCTCACAATTACTATTTAAAAAATTTTAAGTATGCATTCTGTTATGGTTTGGACATGAGGTGTTCCCCCAAAAGTTCATATGGTAAGAAGGAATATTCAGAGGTGAACTGATTAGATTGTGAAAACCGTAAACTAATTAGGGATTAATCCACTTGATGGACTAATAATCTGAATGGACTACTACTGAGTTGTAACATGGGTAGGGACAGCATGACTAGAGGAAGTAGGTCCCTGAGGGCATGCCACGATGATTTTACTTCATCACTATCTCTCAGCTCTTTCTCTGCTTCCTTGTCACCAAGAGGTGAGCAGCTTTCCTCCCCATGTTCTTCCACTACGATTGTCTGCCTCACCTCTGGTCCAGGTAATGAAGTCAGCAACCATGAACTGAAGCTCTGAAATCATGAGCCCAATATAAACTTTTCCTCCTCTTAAGTTATTTTTGTCAGGTTTTTGGTCACAGCAACAAAAAGTTGATGAACACATACTCTAAGTCAGTAAAAAGGGAAGAAAAACATATAGGTCAAGTATTCCTTTTCCAAAAGAAGTGTTTTCGGGAGTTTGGAATTTTAAAGATTTGGGAAACAATGAAAGACTAGAAAACATCAGCAAAGAAATAGAAGATAGGAATAAGCAGAAAGTGGGAATTTTACCACTGGAAGATACCACTGGGATAGCTGGGTCAACTGGTGGGTCCATTCCAAGTTTTTTGAGGCATCTCCATACTGCTTTCCAGAGTGGCTGCACCAATTTGCAACTCCACCAGCAATGTATGAGTGTGCCTTTATTCCCACAGCCATGCCAACACCTATTATTGTTTGTGTTCCTGATAATAGCTATTCTAATTGGAGTTAGATGGATGAAATCTTAGGGTGACTCCTCTGTTTATACCCAAAGGACTTAAAATCAGCCTACTACAGTGATGCAGCTATATGAATGTTCATAGTTGCTCAATTCACAATAGCTAGATTGTGGAACCAACCTAGATGCCCTTCAATTGATGAATGGATAAAAGAAACTGTGGTATATATAAACAATGGAATATTACTCGGCTATAAAGAAGAATAAAATCATGGCATTTTCTGGAAAATGGGCAGAGTTGGAGAATATCATGCTAAGTGAAATAAGCCAAGCCCAAAAAACCAAAGACTGAATGTTTTCTCTGATAAGTGAATGATGATACATAAGGGGGGTGGGAAGACAAGAGAAGAAAGGAGGAACTTCGGATGGTGTAGAGGAAAGTGGGATGGGAGGGGGTGAGGGAAGAAAAGATAGTAGATTGAGAGAGTATTACCCTAGGTATATGTAAGATTACATGAATTGTGTGAATCTATATTGTGGACAACCATCGAAATGAAAAGTTGTACCCCATTTGTGCACAAAAATTTTAAAAAAGGAAAAAGAAAAAAAAATTTTAAAAAATACCATTGAAGTAACGAATAAATCACTGGGTGGGCTGAAAAGCAAAATGGAGCTGACAGAGAAGAGAATCCATGAGTCAGAGTTCTATCAGAGAACAAAGGAGTCTACAAGGAGAACGTAGACTGAAGAATCTAAACACATCTCAGGGATGCGTGGGCATGCCATGAAGTATATCTAACACTCTGTCATCAGAGTTCCCACAGGGGACCCAGGGAGAGCAAGGGAAGAGCTGAGAAGTACCTGAAGAAATAATGCTGCCTTCCTAGATTCCTGAAATGACAAGGGCGGACGTGTTGGCCTGGGTCTGTGGTCGCCAGCAGTTGAAGTGGGCTGGGTAGTGAGTGTGCTCGTGAACCTCACCGTGAGCACGTTCGTGGTGATGTGAATGCTCTCCCTTGACCTTATCGATGCCCATCTCCTGCTGGTGGTATTGTGCGACAGACTTGCAAGGCAGCATCACCTTTGGGGGAAGCAGGGTAATGGATAAATGAAATCCCTGGACATTATTTCTTACTAGGGCATGTGATGTACAGTCATCTCAAGGCAAAGAATTTTGTTTGAAAACAGAAGCCTTGTCCTCACCATTAGAGCCATTTCTGCATCTGCTCTCTGCACCTCTTATTTCCACTTCGCACACCACACTCACCTGGGAGAGCAGAAGTCTTAAGATAATAGATTTCTTAGTGTCAATCTGATTCATATGTGGATCTATTCAGCACTGAGAGATTTTGGAAAATAGCCTAAAATGACACATGCTCAAAATCTTGAACCCTGAGTTATCAGAATTAGCAAAATCTACTTAGGAGAGGAACTGATCGATGACGCAATCACCCATGTATTTTGCCATGTGAGAAACTGATACAAAAAAGAAAAACATCAAGGAAGGAAAAGTCTGCCTTTTAATTGAGAGCTACATTTTTATTTATATTTCTCAGAGGCTACTTGAATACATATGTTGACATTCTAGTAGAAATGTGTCCTTTTCCAGGAGTACTCTTTATTAGAATATTGAACTCAAAAGCTGACTTGATTTATACCACCAGGCCCGCATTTCCTCTGGAGGTGGAGACTCAAGCTTCAGGTTAATCCTCTGCATTTGGGCTGTTGATGGACAGCCACCAGAGCTGCATTCATGAGGCGTAATCCCGGGTGGTGGGTGTGCCTCCTCTGCTCCTCTGGTCCTGCTACCAGGAGTGTGAAGGAGCCCATCAGTAACCACAGGTTCCCTGGGAATACGGAAGACAAAATAAACTCTCCCTTGAAATCCATGTTGGGAAACATTCAATGCTAGAATGCCTGAGTTTACAAAACAATAAGAAATATTAGCTGGTAAAAGGGGGGGAAATGGAACAAAGAGTTGTGTAAGCAGAAGTTGTGCTTCTGCTCTTAGTCTTTGCATTTATTTTGAATATTTTTTCCTCTTGAGGATCCTAGGTTGCCTTCAAAAATCTGAATCACCTTGCTATCTTTACTTTGTATGTCAGGACATGTTGGATTTGCATATTCTTTACTACAATCATGGTGGAAAACAGCAACTTCAAGTTCAAGAGTAGGCTTGAGTTTAAATGTGTGTATTACTAAAGGAAAAAGATATTGCTTTTATTTATTTATTTTATTGTTTTGGTGCTGGAGATTGAACCCAAGGGCACTCAACCACTGAGCTACATCCCCAGCCCTATTTTGTATTTTATTTAGAGACAGGGTCTCACTAAGTTGCTTAGGACCTTGCCTTTGCTGAGGCTGGCTTTGAACTGGCAATCCTCCTGCCTCAGCCTCCCGAGCCACTGGGATTACAGGCATGCGCTACCACGCCCAGCTCAGATATTGCTTTTTAATTAATATAAATTTATCCTCAAAATACAAAATCAGACACTCATCAAGCTAATACTTATATCACACAGATGGCGAGTGTATAAATGGTTATAATAACTACCAAACACTGAGTACATAGTTATTCAGCAATTACATGAACTACTTCACAGCATACACCTCGGGCTGGCTCGCACAACATACATTCCTCTTTACCTTCCCTTGCCTTTCTTTCCTTTTACATCAAAAGTTAAGGACCTCAAATTATTACAGTCACAAAACAACATGGTATTGGCACCAAAACAGACATAACAACCAATGAAACAGAATAGAAAACACAGAGACAAACCAACATAAATACAGTTTTCTCATACTAGACAAAGGCACCAAAAACATGGGAGAAAAGATAGCCTTTTAAACAAATGACTCTGGGAAAACTGGAAATCTATATGTAAAAGTGAAACTTGACCCTTATCTTTCACTCTACAGAAAACTCAGCTAGTGAATCAAAGACCTAGAAATTAGATCAGAAACCCTGCAACTGCTAGAAGCAAAGGTGGGCCCAACACTCTAACATGTTGTCACAGGAAACAACTTCTTTAACAAGACTTCTAAAGTACAAGAAATGAAACAGAAAAATCAATAGGTGGGATGCCATCAAATTAAAAAGCTTCTGCACAGCAAAGGAAACACTTAGGAGCATGAAGAGAGATCCTACAGAACAGGAGAAGGCCTTTGCCATCTGCTTTTCAGATTGGACGTTAATGTCCAGAATATACATAAAGAACTCAAGAAACTTAACACCAAAAAAAATCCCAAATAACCTACAAAATGGGCAAAAGAAGTAAACACTTTTCAAAAGAGGAAATACAAATTGCCCACAAATGTGTGCAAACATTTTCAATATTTCCAAGAATCAGGGAAATTAATATCAAAACTACATTGATATTTCATCTCACTTCATTCAGAATGGCAATTATCAAGAATAAAAATAATGTGTTAGTGATGATGCAGGTAAAAATGTACACACATACGTTATTGGTGGGACTGCAAATTATTGCTACCACTCTGAAAAGCATTATGGAGATTCCTCACAACACGAGGTGTGGGACCACCATGTGACCCAACTGTCCCACTCCTTGGTATGTATCGAAAAGATGTAAAATGTAAAATCAGGAAACCGTAGGGATACAGTCACATTAATGTTTATAGCAGAACAACTCCCAATAACCAAGTATGGAACCAACCTAGGTGTCCTGCAGCAGATGGATAAATAAAATGTGGTTTATATACACAATGGAGTATTACTCAGCCATAACGAAGAATAGAATTATTTCGTTTATGGGTAAATGGATGGAGCTGGGTACTATCATGCTAAGTGAAATAAATCGGGCCCATAAAGTCAAAGTTTTAGTGCTTTCAATGATATGCACAAGTTAGTTCAAATTAAGAGAAAAACAAAAGAAGAACAATAGAAAAGGGGAGGGGTGGAAATCCAGCAAAATAGAAGGAACATCAGTAGACTAGACAAAGGGATTGAGAAGAAGAGAAAAGGGACAGGATAAGGAAAGAATAATGATGAACCTGACCTAACTTTCCTGTGTACATATATGAACATACCACAAAGAATCTCGCCATCATGTGCATCCACAAGACCCTAACAACACAAAACAAAACAAAACAAAACAAAAACCCTATAAGTGAATAGCAGAAAGATCAGTAGAGTAGAGAGAAGGGAACAGGGGACGGAGGAGGGGAGGGAAAAGAGAATTCCTAGGGACTGAATCAGAGCAAATTGTTTTCCATGCTTTTATATATGTCAAAGCGAATGTGACTATGGTTTAGATATGAGGTGTCCCCCAGAAGCTCATGTGTGAGACAGTGCAAGAAAGTTTAAAGGTTAAATGATTGGGTTATGAGAGCCTTAACCTACCAGTGCATCAATTCCCTTATAGGGATTAACTGGGTGGTAATTGTATGCAGGTAGGGTGGCTGAAGGAGATGGGTGGCTGGGAGCATGCCCTTGGGGTTTATATTTTGTCTGTGGTGAGAAGAGTGGTCTGCTGTGCTTCCTGATCGTCAGGTCCTGAGCTGCTTTCCTCCCCCACACCCTTCCGCCATGATGTTCTGCCTCACCTCAGGCCCAAAGCAATGGAGTCAGCCATCTATGGACTGAGACCTTTGAAACTGTGAGCCCCCAAATAAACGTTTCCTCTTCTGACTGTTCTTGTCAGATCTTTTGGTCAGAGCAGTGAAATAGTTGACTAAAACATCTATGTATAACTAAAATATACTTGAACAAAATTATCCATTTTCTACAACAACCCTGGCCCCTTAAAACATCACTCTGTTCACTTTCCAACACACCTAAATATTCTAATGCAGTTATGCAAAATACACATTTACTCTGTACAGAGGAAGTATTTTCAATGTCTTTATCAAGACTGTTTAAAGTCAAAATTTTATGTCACACAGGAAAGTTATAAAATAACGTAAGGAATGAAACAACACATTTTCTTTCCCAACTATGGATAATATAAAACTTTCCTGGAATTCAGTGTAACTTCTTGAAAAAAAAAGTTTAAATAGAGTTTATTATTTGTTTTAAGTGGAAATGTGTGCATTCGTTTTCTGGAAACCATAAACTAATTTCCTGACATAAGCATTTTCACATGAGTCGCCTTTCTCTGATAAACCAGTGGACTTCGTAGTGTTGGATGAGTGACTAGCATTTCTAGCTGTTGGTGAGCATCTAGGGCATAATTGGAAAAGACTTTGTGACTTGTGCTTTGTGGTCTTGAGGCTTATGAAAACTAGGATGTAAGTAATAATTCTCAGAACCGGCAACTGCAGCCCAGCTACCCAAAGGCCCAGATGGTCTCACACACACATCAGAATGAATGCATCTGTTCAACACCATTCTAAGCCCCAAGAACAGCCATAGTGAGGCAGACACGGCTCTCATAGAGATGGAGTCATCATGGGTAGAAGCAGAAAATAAACAAGTTCACATATAAACATAGGATTTCAGAGTACAAACAATGGAATGGAGAAAATAAAGCAAGATAATGATATATAGGAGGTGGCTTTTGTGGCAGTGGTTACTTTAGCTGGAGAAACCAGAGAATGTGCTTCTGTTGATGTAGCATTTGTGCTCAAACTTGAATAATGACAAGAATGTAGACAATAGAGATTTGGGAGAAAGAATATTCAAGATGGAATACAAAGTCCCTAAGACTACCATGGGCTCAGCATATTCCAAAGCCAGAAAGGACGTCAAGGTATCAATCAAATGTACCAGACAGTTGTTGCTGTGATAAGGTCATGGATCAGTCGTCCCCAAACTCAGAGGTTCAAAACAAGTAATTGTATACCTAATATATCTTGTTTTCAGGTCTGTAGGTCAGTTTGGGTCACTGTAATTTGGGCTAATTTGGTGGGCTAGATATGGTGCCAGAATTCAATTGTAGTTCAGGTTCCCCCCACCCCCCAAGTCCTTCTGAGATCCAGGGGAAAGCAGCTGAGTTCCCTAGAGCATGTGTTCCTCATGACGGCTCGCAGGACCAAGAGAGGTCACACCAAACCTTGCAAACATATTTGAAATCTCCACAAACATCACAGACAAAAGAAAGAAAGTCACGTGGCCAAGTCCAAATCCAATGAAGGAAGATGCTCAGTCTACCTGTGTGCATTGCAAGGTTACATGACAAAAGGAAGGTGGGAAGAATTAAGAAAATCACTCTCCTGTAGCCAGCATGGTTGGGATGTTGTAAATAAAAAGATGTTCCATGGGTTTGTAAAGAAGGATCACAGACCAGATTATGTTGGGTTTATGAGCAGGAGCTTTGTTCTGAATTTATTTTAATTATAATACAAAGCAGGGAGATTTAAAGTACGAATGTGATTGATCTGATTAATATTTTCAACTATCACATGCTGAGCCTGTGGGTGGAGACAGATTCTCAACAGCTCAAGGCCATGTTCAAAGGCCTCTTTCCCAGAATAGGTGAGTGAAATTTGACCTTGATAAGTACAAAAGAAATTTTAAAAAGATAAAATGGCCATATTCAAGGTGCATTTTGGAGGTAGAGTCACGAGACTCTCCTGATTGTAACTTATGTTCTTCTTCTTTTCATTTTATTTTTTTATATGTCAACATGTAGCTATAAGTGACTGGCAGAGGAGATTGGGATATCAAGGTGGAAGGAACATACAGGAGAGTTTGGTGTTAGGAGAGAGAAGGAAGGAAAGCTTTAAGACGAGGGAGTAAACCGACCTGACAAACCGTGTTCACAGGCAATGAGCAGACGCTGGCTTTGGTGGAGGTGTTCCTGGTGAGCTGTCTGGGAAGCCGTCTTAAGCCCTGTCAGTGGAGTAGCATGGGTGAGACTGGGGCATGTTGAGGGGAAAGAGAAAAGTTCTTGGCATTTGGTTTGGATGGATGGATGGATAGATGGATTCTACTGGGTGACTTTTGTATATTGGTGGGAGTAAATTATAAGACAAAAACAAAATCCTTGAATAGAGGAAAGGGCTTGGAACCCACAGCCTAGGAGAAGGGACTGGCTTTGAGCAGGAAGATGTGTTCCATCCAAAGACAGGGAAGGTGGGCTCCAGAATCGGAGCAGGCAAGCTGGGGAGCCAGGGCAGGAAGGCAGGTGGTGTTCCTCTAACTACCTCCAAAAGCCAGCACTTACTGGGAATGCTGTGCAATGCCCGGGCTCCAGCTGGGCAGTCAGGCGCATGGCCAGAAGAGCACACTGGTCATCTCTGCCCAGAGTTGTCACTGTCCCATCCACCCCAGACAGGCTGGCTGTACGCTGGCCAAGCGAGAGAGACTGGTAAGAAGAAGAGCAATGGGGTGGCTTCCCAGGGCTCAGCTGGTACAGAGCAGCTTTACAAAATCCTATAGAAGCCCTGGCCAACTGCTCAGCCGGGGGAGAGCAAAACATTGCAATTACAGTTAATTGTGAACCTCCTTGGCTGTTCCGCGATCTTCAGCTTCGTCTGTGCCCTACAATCCAGGCTTGGAGTTGTGTTCTCTCTGGCTCTCTCAGCCACTGGTAGAAATAGATACAGAAAGATTGTTTGCATTAGCACCATGATTTTCTCCTTCAGGGCTAAGACATGCATGCTCCTGTCTGCCAGGAGCACGGGCTGCTGACACTCCCAACAGCATCCTTCTCTGGGAATTTCGACAAGGGCAAGTGTGCTGCCTGACCCAGCGTTCTACATCGCCCTGGGGGCAACCCCAGCCTAATGAAGGTTTACAAAGGCTCTGACCATTGCATTAGCTACATCTCTAACTCGGAGTTTGTCACTGTAATACTACTGTCATTTGAGGCTGGATAGTTCTTTGTTAGGAGGGGCTGTCCTGTGCACTGAGGGTACTTAGCAGCATCTCTGGCCTTCACTATGAATCATTGGCAGAGACTACTCCTCAGTTATGTCTCCAGACCTTTCCAAATGTCCCCTAGGGACTCCAGTTGAACTCCACTGCTCTGAGGCATCTCCCATATGCACAACTCCTAGAATTAACTGAAATTAATTTCAGTTCAACTCCGCCCTCTACACAATCTTGCTTTCCTAATCCCCTTGCAGTCATTGTCCCTGAGAGCACCCTCGAACAAACTGCACACAAATCTCCATTTCTTGATTCTCTTTCTGGGAATTCAACCTTGTCAGTGATCCTAAGAAGCCATTCCTAAAAGGGTTTAAGCTGGATCTCCCACTGACAGTCTGAGAGTCCATTCGTTGATGGATTAATGATACACCATGACATACCGTCTTAGTAAAATTGTCCATAAAATTGGTGAACTAGTGGTGAACTGGAATAGTATACAACTGAAAGCAAATGTAGTGATTTTTGTTTGAGAAATTGAAGGAGATAGTAATTACATGGTCTATGAAATCAAGTGGTTGGTCCAAGATGGCACCCACTTAAGCTGAATGTGACTGGGAAAAAATGCACAAGCACCTTGATTGTGCCCGCTAATCCACTCGGGTCCTTGCTTTGCCAGGGCATCTATGCCGTGTCCCCAGCTCACTTCCTCTATTACCACAACTCTGTTGGGTTTTTCCCCTACTTCACAATATAGAAGTGTAATAATGATCACCCTCTGATGAGCCCAATCCAGTTATCTTAGCAACTTTGCATTGTTCCAAATGGTCCTTCTATTCTCACTCTTCTCCTCAAAAAGGTTTAAGATTTAAATTATAATTAAAATCCCTCTTCATTCCTGTGCCCTTGTGACACTGCACTGAATTGGCCAGAACACAAGCAAAAAAACCCAATTCTCTTTCTACTTAAAGACGGCACAGGACTGAATGTAACCGGGAACCACGCACAAGCACCTTGACTGTGTCCATTAATGTACGTGGGCCCTTGTTGTTAGCTGGCCACCCACACCATGTCCCCAGCCACCTGGATGACTGCTCAGAGTTCTTCCTCTCTCCTCTGCCTACAGCTCCCTCCCACCCTCAATCTCGGCTGAGGGCTTTACTTGTTTACTCTTCTGAGAAAATAAAAGCAAGTAGAAGAGAACTTTCCAGACTCTCACCACCACTCAGTCACATGTATCTCTGCCTCTTATTCTTTCCATGCCATCGAGGCCAACCCTTACGGTTGTGTACTGTGTAACATTTACTTTCACATGCATGGCCCCGACCCAGATCCCTTCTTTCCTCTCCATTACCAGTTGTAGTAGATGTGGCAAGGACTGTCCATATTCCTGGCAGTTCCTGCTTTAATGTATTCAAGCTCACTTGCGATTGCCAGTATCTTTTCCCAGAGTCTTCCCCCAAGGAGGAAGGCCATTTGCCCCTCATTTTTGGCAGACCAGAGGTGCTTGAGTCTTAACACCCCTCTACCCTCCGCAGCCCTCAACCAAGATCAGCTGGGAAGTAGTGTATCAACGCCCTTGCTCCCATGTCATTGGGTGGACACTCTGAAGCGGGTGTGCCCATAAGCATCCATGCTGGGAGCTGGCTTGATAATGCACATTTCATCTTTCCCACCCCACCTGCCCTTGTTGCTTCCTACATCTACCATGTCAGGTACTTTGCCCTCAAATCCTTGTTTCAGGAATTGCTTCTGATCCTTTAACTCTGCTATATAACTTTCTGTCCATCCCATGATCCCATTAAAGAAGTTGCATAGGTCACTGTTCTCTGCTTCTCTCCTCCCATCCTCTCTTCTCCATCCCCCTCTTCCTAGCCAGGTTCTTCCCTGCGCTGTTCCACCGAAACTCCCTTGAAGAGTCCTCGATGCTCAAGATGGTGAGTCTCAGTCCCCCTCTTCCTCATCCTTCCAGCTCCATCCAGCCCAGTGGGTCTGCCCCTTGTCTATAAAGCTCATTCTTCCCTTAGAGTCCAGATACACACTCTCCTCATTTTCCAACTCCCCTAAGGAGGTCATTCTCTGTCTCCTTTGCACCTTTGTCCTCATCTCTCCACCTCTAAACTTTGGAATGAATGACCCAAGGATTGATCTTTGGCTTTTCTCCTTATTTATCTGTTTTCCTTCTCTTAGTGATCTCACCTGGTATCATGGCTTTAAATACCATCTTACAAAATGGTCATTTCTAAATTTATATTTCCAACACAGTTCTCTCCATTGAATCATTGATCAGTATATCTTATTGGCTCTGGCATTCCCACTTGGAATAAAAATAGAAATATTCCAAACTTGCATATCTCAAAACAAATTTGTTTCTCTTCTATTCTCAGTAAACAGTATCTCCAACTTCATATTTCCTCAGGCCAAAAAATCTTGGTGTCATCTCACAATCTGTGAGAATATTATGCTAATCCTACCTTCAAAATGCATTCAGACTACAGCCTAATATTATTTCCACCTCCACTACGTGGTTCAAACCACCTCCTTTTGCACTAAGATTGCTTTCTCTTCTCTGACTTTTGGGATTTGTTTTTCAGCATGTATTTCCTCAGAATGGCAGCCAGAACCATCTCTAAAGAGGTCAACTATGTGCCTCCATTATCCACAGTCTTCCTATCTTATTCAGAAAAACAACCAATATCCTGATAATCAGCATATCTGTTTACCGGCTCTTTCTAATACATTCCTGTTTCCTGATTTGACTTCAGCTACCAATGCAATTGCTCTTCTCCTTATTCTAACTCTGGTTTACTTCAAAGGAAGATGTGCATTCTCAGGAACAAACAACCAAATTGTAGAGTGGTTTTATGTATTGCGTCACCTGTCACATCTTCCTATGGACCTGCAAACTCCAGGGGCAGAAGACCCCATGGATCTTGGCCACAGTGGTAAATTTGAAAGGAGTAAGAAATTTCTCAGGAGCCTCTTACATAGTAAAGAGTTGCCTCAATTAACTAGTCTTTCAAAATTTTTTCCCAGGGCCCTTAGCTAAGTCATACTACCCAATCATTTGTGCATCCTTGGCCTTCTCTTAGTCAATTACCAAGTCAGTTAGTTAGCATGGATGTGACAATTTACAAAGCCAGACATTGAACTTCAGAGTGTAATTATGATTACATTTGGCCTCTCTGTAGACTCCTAATCTTTGGCAGTTGGCCTGCATGAATTCTTTGGTTAAGTATTTTTGATAACATACACAAGGCAAGTTTGATTGAGTAGCTCTTAATGTCTTCAACTGCTTGCAAGTTCCAGAGAGTGAGTGCAGCCACTGTTTCTAAACTGCAACAGCATTGAATTTTCACATCAGTCCTGTTCCCACCCATCCCACCAATGTTTGTTGTGATCTTTTTATATATGATATGCTCAACATTTGCTTTTTGTAAACAAAACTTTAAAGCTCCAATAATGTTCCGGTGTAGTTTGGCTCCCATGCAGCAGTGGGCTTTCCAAATCAGCAAGACTGTGAAATCACAGAGGTCACTCTGATGAACTAGCCACCTTGTTAAACAGGACACTACTTGCATTTTCTTTGAGAAATTAGTGTTTTTTTGAAACACAATTTTCTATAAAAGTGAAGTGATTTTATTCTATAGTCTCCTTTTTTCTTCTCATGAACCAACATAGAAAACAAGGACAAAGTATTTCAGAATTATTTGAGCAGAAAGAAGAGATACTGTGTTGTATTATAACGAAAGACTCACTTCTTTGTGATCCATTTTTCTCTATTAATACTATTTAGATTAGTAAGCAATATGGATAAAACCAAGGAATAGCCCTCCCTCTCTTCCCCTGGCTTTACTCCTACCTCCTAACTACATGCAAGCCTTCATACCTTTTTTTACTTAAAGAATGTCTACTATCTACCAAGGAACCACGCCGCCATTTTCTTCATGTTGGAAGCATCCGTATTCTCCCTTCATCCACTTCCCACCCAGGCACTTATTTTTCTGTTCCCGCTATCATATCTATACCTTATTACTTATCAGTTACGTTGTTGGTTATATACATTTCTTCTAGATGGAGATTCTCAAGGGCAAAAACTAGGTTTGTTCTTTGATAAGTCAGTGAAGTATATTCAATATGCAATAAGTGATTAACACATTGTTATAAGCTGAGTAAATGAAGTAAATTTTGCTACTGAGCAAATAGAATGAACTAAAAATAAAACATATCTAAATAGGGGAGGTACACTAAAGCAATCAGCTTTGGGGTGAAGGGAAAATGCTATATTGGTTCTATCTTTCCAAGATGTGAATATTTGTTACCCTGGAGATTCAAAGACTGGTGGCCAAACCATAGAATGTCAACACTATAACATCCTCCTCAGATGACTCCATCTCATAATGACTTGATTTTCACTAGACAGTTCCTTCTATTGAAGGAACTGAGGCTACAGGTCAACAGAGAATGTACATATGTACATGGAATTGTTACTCTTTTTCTCAGTAAATGAAGTCATATTTGGGTTCTACAAAGACAGTCAGCATTCAAAGGGAGGGAAAAGGAAGTGGCAAGGTGGAGTTGAAGCAAGCTCATGGTGGAAGAGCTCTGTGGCAATTGCAGTCCAAGAGGACAGGAGGTGGGCTTCCACATGGAAGTCAAGGTGCTGACGTGGCCACTAACACTGGCTGCCATGTGGTGCTGACTTCCAACCTAAGAATTAGAGCCTGCTGTGACTCCAGGGGAGTGGCTAAAGGAAACACCAAGAGAGTTGGACCAGAGCAGGGGATCCAGGCTACATTTGAAGGCATATTGCTCTGCAGGACTCAGAGGAGAGATAATGGAATGAATGGAACCACACTTTTCAAAAGGTGTTCTCCAGACCAGGATTCAGTAAGGGTCTCAGTGTAGAAGAGTCCTCAGTCCAAGAAGAACAGGACTCAGTACCTAACACTTCCCCTGCTTGGTACATGACTTGAGTTTTTTAAAGTAATTTCTCATTATCAAGGGATTAGAAATAAAAAACAGCAGTATATCTAATCCCAACATGAACACTGATCCTCTCCTGAACAAGAAGGGTCTGCCTTGCTTGAGATTTTGCCCTCAGGAAACTCAAATCAGCCTGTCTTCTCTCTCTAAGGTGACTCTTTTGACTCCTCATGGGGCACTTGGCCCTTAGCTTCTGAATCATTTCCTTTCTGAACTCACTGACTCAGTCTATCAAAATAATCTTAAAGTGATCTAAGTTAAAACTCGCCTTGCTTTTTAGCTCAACAAAATCCTTTCGAGCATTTCTCCAAATGGACCCCATGGGATGTGAACCAGTGTCTGAGTGGAGAAATGGGGCTCTCTGTTAAAATACTGCTTGAGGTTTGGGTCACACAGTGTTTTGCTCCATGGGGGTTCTCGGTACCCTGATACACAATGTCATTCTCCAAGAGCCTTCCTTCTCCTGCTTCTCAACACTGTCCTCGACTTGTGTGTGTTCCCACCAAGCAGCAATCAAGTGTGGGCCACACATGTCATCTGGAAGGCCAAACCTCACTTATTCAATTGATCAGAAATTTATTTAAGAACATCCACCTATACTTACTATCCACCAGCAAATTACAACCAATCTCAGCACAATCCTTAGGGATTGCTAAAGATGAAGGGGGCATTTTTTTCCCCACAAAATATTAGAAAATGGCCAAGACTTAACTTTTGGATCCAAAGTTCTTTCACATCCTGCTATTTTTGACCCCTGGCTTGTTTCCCAATAGTCAAGCTGAGGATCTGGCTTTTCAGACAGGGAATGAGCAGTACTTCCTGTGCCCTAATTCTCATTGTTTCCCCCAAACCTTCTCTCCTCTACAACTTGCAGGTCTTGAGAAGAATGTGGACCCGCTCACAGATCTACTTTTCTAGCTTGTTTTTAATGACACTACTATTAGGATCAACTGAGAAACATAACATTTAGGCTTCAAAATAACTTGAGAGTTTATCTTCTCAATCATTTCCTTTCTGAAAAGAAGAAAATTGTTGCCCATAGAAGCTAGAAACTCACCCAAGGATCCTTAACTATAGACTGCTTTACAAATCACCACTCCAGATAATGCCTTTGGAAGAGGATAAATATGTAATAGATAAACCTTGAGGAAAATTGTCAATTTACACTTATTTTGTAATGTAAGTTTTATTCTGAACAGGAAATGAAATCCTAATATCTAATTTAAAGAGCTACCAGTACTACCTAATACAAAATGTTCTCTGCCAAAAATCATCTTCAGAATTAAAGTTAATTTTACATTTAAGTGTATTATATTTACAAAATAATATTCTAAGTAGGGGCATAAGAGTATAATGATAAGCCCCACAAAAATGGTTAAAACTTACCAAAAAAGTGAGGTTTCCTCCCAGAATGATCAAACCTGAAGTGCATGTATCTTAGGAGCACATAGAATAGGTATAAGCACCACAGTCTGGATTCATCAACTGAGAGAATAGGAGGTGGATGCTACCATCTCCCAAATAGCTCCCAGATCTGGAAGTTTCTCCCTGTTCCATCCATTCCTTTGAATCACACACACACAAAGCTGTAGATTACTGAGTCCAGAACGCCAAGATTTTAACCCCCTGTTCTTACCCATAAGTCGTTTTGTAGTCCCTTCTTCCTAAGCTTTTCTGATTTTGAGTTTCTTGAGGCCAGAACCAACAATCTCACTTACCACATACAAGAGATCTGCAATTATCTATTGGAGAAATAAGAGTGAATCATGGTGAAAGCCATCACAGTACAATTCTTCCATGTGAGAGACATGATACAGCCATTAAAAATAGTACTTCCAAAGAGATTTGTGTGGCTGGAGATCAACACATCCCTCATTTAAAAAAAAAAAATATCCAGTAAGTGTAGCAGATCTCAGATTCAAGTTAAGAGAAATAAAACTCTTGGTAACGATGACAGACCCTCAGGATGGTGAAGACATGGCTAGGGTACAATCATGCTCTCACACTTCCACGTTTTGGTTAACAGAACCATTGCAAGGCATTTGTAATTGGATGAGCTCCTAAAAATGTGCTTTAATATTCTGTTTACATTAACTATTTATATGTTTCTCATCTCCTGTGGGTGTCCAACCATTCTCACACTTCCCTCGTCTGTATGGAGTCTGAAATTAAAAAACAAAACAAAACTGTAATGATACAGAGCAGGCTGATGTGAACCTCAAACAATTGTTTCATCCAAGGTTCTAGTGCCCAGAATAGACAAAGCAGCTTGGCAGCAGCCCTGTATCTGTACGTTTTTCATTATTGTAGAAAAATACTGGAGGCAGGCTTGTTTTATAAAGTGAGGAGGTTTCCTAGGTTCACAGTTTGGAAGATGGATGTTTAAGATCCAGCAGCCCCAGTGGTTTGTCCTCTCGGAGACCCTGATGGTGGATGGTGTCATTATGTGAGGAAGAGATCACGTCTCCAAACAAGAAGCCAAAGAGTGAATCAGAGGCTGGACTTGCTCTTATGACAACTCACTCTCAGGAGACTCAGGAAGTCCCATGAAGGTACACTAATTCCTCCTGAGATAGGGCTCCCAAGGACGCAAGGACCTCCCAGTAAGCTCCACCACTTAGAGGTTCCATTATCTCTAACACAGGCACGTGGGGAACAAGCCTCCAGGACACTAAATCTTGGGGGACAAACCATTTCCAAACCAGATTAAGGTCTTTTGGAACATAGTCTCAACACTATTATTCTTGCTCAGGGGGAGCTGAGCAAGAGACCATTTAAGATCCACCCAAAATTAGATCTTAAGAGTTAAAAAGAGAAGAAGTATCTATTACTAAACACTAAATACTACTTCCCCTTCTCCAGTCTCCCAAAAGAGAGCCCAATCCCAGATATTAAAAATGAAACACTCTGAATTAGATAGTAATTTCATAGTTGTCTCCACATTCTTACTGATGAAGAGTCAAGTGATTGAATAATATGACTTCCTCCTTTTTTCTTTTGTGAATGTAACAAAAATACCATGTGTGGGCCAATCCTGTGAACCACAGCAGTCCTTGGAATGGAACAGCACATGTGGTTCTAGAATGGAAGAAACAGAACCTCCTGGTATTGTCCTCCTTCCTCTTTGTCTAGTTCTCACTCTAACTTGTCAATCGGGGCATGTTTTAATCAGCTTTTTCACAGCTGTGACTGAAAGACCCAGCCGGAACAACTGTAGAGGAGGAAAGATTTATTTGAGGGCTCACGGATTCAGAGGTCTCAGTCCATAGACAGATGGTTTCATTCTTCAAGGCTTCAGGTGAGGCAGAATGACATGGTGGAAGAGTATGGCAGAGGGAGGCAACTCACATGATGATCAGAAAGCAGAGAGAGACAAACTTCATTCTCCAGATACAAAATATATAGCCCATTCCCACACCTCCAAGGAGCCACTTCCTCCAGCCATACCTCACCTGCCTCCAGTTAACACTCAGTGAATCCCACGAGGGATTAATTCGCTGATTAGGTCAAAGTTCTGATCCAATCTTTTCTTTTCCAAACTTTCTTGCATTGTCTCACACATGAGCTTTTGGGGGACACCTCACATCCAAACCATAACAGGGCATTTCTTTGGTTATTTATGAGATTGCTTCAGTCTCTATTGATGAATAGGAATTAGGAATTTTTCTTCAGGAAAACGCATTGTAAATACACACAGTGGAGAATTGCCATCTTTTCCCTGAGAATGGCTTGGTAGAGTTCAGTGTACATGGCCTTTCACAATTAAGAGGGCTCAGATCTTTTGTAACATGAATACACATAGAGAAAGAATCTCCTTCAGTTCTTTCCCTCCATCCATGTTTCCTCGCCTTCCTTTCTTTCCTTTCTTTCAGGGGGAGCTGAGCAAGACACATTTAAGATCCACCCAAAATTAGATCTTAAGAGTTGAAAAGAAAAGAAGAAAAGTATCCATTATTGAGCACTAAATACTACTTCCCCTTCTCTAGTCTCTCAAAAGAGAGCCCAATCCCATATATTAAAAATGAAACACCTCTGAATTAGATAGTAATTTCATAGTTGTCTCCACATTCTTATTGAGGAAAGGGGAAGAGTCAAGTGATTGAATAATATGACTTCCTCCTTTTTTCTTTTGTGAATGTACTTTCACATTCACAGTTGAATGTGAAGTCAACTTTCACTTTGACTCAAAGAAGATTATTACTAACAGAAAGACAATGACATCTAGATTGATGCTTTCCTGACCATCTCTCTTCACTGCTGCCTTAGATACCGCTGTCAGTGGCTAAGCCACTTAGACTAGAAGACCAGCCACAAGCATATTCAGCTAATTGTGAAATCCCTCTAAGGAGATGGGCTAGGTGTGTAGCTCAGAGGTAGAGTATTTGCTTTGCATCTGATCCCCAGAACTTGGGGGGTGGGGGCAAAAGGGATAAGAAATTGTGATTTTTTTTTTTTTTTTTAGAACCACAAGTAAGAGTTTGATTTATTTTCACTTTGTTTGGAAATGATTTCTACTCTCAAGCGTTCTTAATTTTAGGGTGTTCATCTTTATTCTCTTGTGATGGGCAGTCAGTTTTTTCGTTATTGTAGAGCCACACTGACTTTTCACCTCTTGCTTGAGTCCATCTCAATTAAATGGTCTGTTTCTGAAGAAATCAGGACAAATTCAACTTCTGACTTTGAAGTCCTTCCCTTTTATCATCAGTGCCAAATTACAGCAGATAACTGTACCTACTCAGGCTCCCATTGTATTACATAAACGTCCACATTGCTACACGTCCTTCATGGCGTATTATCACTGTAATAACATTCATCTTGTCAGCTTCTCGCCATGGTGAAAGGGAATGTAATACAAAGAGAGTGCCTGACATGTTAATCATTAATAAATCTGAAAAAACATGCTTGAACAAGGCCATCTTTTTCCTGTGTGTAATTCTTTTTTTTTTTTTTTAACGTCAGCAAGTTCTTCTGAAATTCATGATTGTCTCTGAAAGCTCTAAATAACCAGTGTTGATTTCAAAGTAGGCACTTGCCAATATTTTGTTATTTATAGTAAATCCCTGGTTGGCATTTACATTGATAATCAATCTTTATTTGTTGTTTAAACCATTCAGAGTTCCTCTGGTAGATATGATTTCATTGAGGAGAAGATAC
This sequence comes from Glaucomys volans, assembly GCA_020662805.1. NCBI lineage: Eukaryota > Metazoa > Chordata > Mammalia > Rodentia > Sciuridae > Glaucomys > Glaucomys volans. The sequence continues at coordinate 660,072 of JAJEJO010000958.1, forward strand.
TGCATGCAAATAAGCATACTTTGGTTACAGAAAGCAGCTGTCAGAACAAATTTATATACCAACAGCAGAGGAGAAATTAATCTCACAGTGGCTTCAATTCAAATTGGTTTGATATTCCAGTAATAAATTCCCTGCCCAGATGGAATCATTTTCTTTATCATAAATATTTTAAAACACTTGATCTGTATTAAAGTTGTTCAGGACTGAAACTAATTTTAGGTATTTTAAATATTTTAAATGAGACCCAAACAGAAAAAAATGCATTTGGGTTATATGGAATCCAATTTTTTAAGAACTAGTTTCAAATTTTGCAGTAGTTTTTCCTATCATATAAACTAACCAAAGGAAAAGCTCATCCAATGCTAATTTTGTCTGGCTCTGAGCACCAAAAGAAAGTGCATCTTGTCTGTATTAATTGTGTTGTTCTCATATGTTTTAAGGACCCTAGTCATTGATTATACTAGTGAAAGAAATTCTAAAAATAGCTATTACTCTTTTCTTTCATTTGAGGGCTGATTAGAATTGTACTTCCAAATGGTTTGTCTTTTTAAAAATGGTTTCTTCATAATGTTAGAGGATTTTTTTTTGTAGTCAGAAATCTGTACTGTCACATACAGAAAACATCTCACCCGCCCCCCTATAATGATCTCAGTATGTCAGGATCATGACCTTAAGGAACACAGACATTGGCTTCATCAGGCCAATGGTAGAAGCCAATTCCAGAGCTGAAGCTAATCAGTTAGGAGCTGCCAACTTGCAGGAGGTAGAAGTCAGTACCCGTTGGCTTGCATCAACCACCAAGATGGTGTGTAGTGAGGGAGGCTGTCTTCGGGACTGCCAAAAGTCCAAGTCCCATGTGCTTTTACAGATTAACATCAGTCCTTAAATTATATCTGGAAGTGAGCTGGAAGGCAGCCTAGTGTATTCAGTGTAAGCATTACATAACCAAACAGGCAATCCAGAAATCAATAAGAGTTTTTAGGCACTACCAGATGTTTTGAACTATCTGGAAAAGTAATCAATTCCATGCATAAACCAGGGAAGAGCTCCAACGGTACTGAGGTGTACGTCTGTCCTTTTTTGGTGGTCTGTGGACTGGTTCTTCCTTGGGTGTTGATCCTTGCACCTGAAATCCTGGAAGGCAGGGTTGCACTTCCCAAGCCCCTGGTACACTACGGGCATGCGGTGCTTTTTCAGCAGGTGCTCTGATTTATCTCTAGAGCAGCAGAGGAGGTGGGACAATTTCAGCAACATGAAAGTGCTCACATGGTCGTCCCATTTCAGATCCTTCTGGAACGTTGGATCCCTGAGGTAGATGAGACTATGCTGTCACCTTCTAGCTGGAGGTCTGCCTAGAAACCTGAAAGACCAAACATCTTAGGAAGCACATGTGTGTGGAAAGTAAAGAAAAGTTATGGTTTATACCAAAAGGGCTTAAAATTATCATTCTAGAGTAATGCAGCCACATCAATGTTTTAGCAGCTCAATTCATAATAGCTAGATTGTGGAACCAACCTAGATGCCCTTCAACAGATGAATGGATAAAGAAACTGTGGTAAATATATACACAATGGAATATTATTCAGTCATAAAGAAGAATGATATTATGGCATTTGCAGGTAAATGGATGGAATTGGAAAATATCATGCTAAATAAAATAAGCCAATCCCCAAAAAACCAAAGGCTGAATGTTTTCCCTGGTAAGTGGATGATGATATATAATCAGGTTGGGGGTCAGAACAGAGGTGGATAAGAGAAGAATGGAGGAACTTTAGATTATGTAGAGGGAAATGAGAGGAGGAGGGGGCAGGGTATGAAAAATGGTGGAATGAGACAGACATCATTACCCTCTGTGCATGTATGATTACATGAATGGTATGAATCTACATCATGCACAACCATAGAAATGAAAAGTTGTACCCCATTTGTGTACAATGAATCAAAATGCAGTCTGTAAAAATTTTTTAAAAAAAGAAGAAAAAGGTTACGTGTCCAAAATTGGTACCCTGAAGGTGAAATTCGAGCCTGAAAAAAGTAAAGATTGCTAAACATTTAAAATAATATCAAAAATTAAAACCAAGACTGGTTATTTCATGGTCTAGAAAGGTATAGTTGTAGTTTCTCCCTTACTTTTTTCACTTCTAATTTGTCAAAAAATTATTTTTTACTTTTTATTATAATTGTTGGCATATTTTAATTGTGCAAAATAATGGGTCTCTGTGTGGCATTTTCATGCATGCACAACATACCTTTGAGATGTGATCTTGTTAAATAGTCCAGACGGGTCCTGAACTCAAGATCCTCCTGCCTAGGCCTCTGAAGAGCTGGGATTACAGGACGGCACCGTCACACCTGACTTCCATTACTTTTGAAATTAATTCAAGCAATGAGTGGTAACATCTAAGACTTAGACTGACATTTTACTGAATTGACTTACTGCTTAAAATTGGCAGTAGTTCTTGGGGTTATCTAGACATATCTTAAGTCGTAATGAGGCAGAGGTAGGCAGGAGAGAGAAAAATGAAATGGAATGATCTCTTGATTCATTTTCTGCAAATCCATTTTTATGAAGGAAAATCACATGCAACTCTTCTCCCCTGGAAGGTGACTATTTGTCCTAGTGTGAAAGATCTTCAGAAAGGAATAGAGAATTCCACAACCCACCCACTAGATCCCTTCTGATATAACCATTTTCTTACTATGCATACTCAGAATAACTGGTTATGCTCTTATGCATAATAACCTTTATATGTTACATAAAAGAAAACCTCTATTTCATTACTATTTATTGCGGTATTCCTTGGGTAAGTTAACAGTGATGTCAAGAAAATTGTGAAATTCATCAATTTTGCTTCTATGGAGTCAAAAAATCACATAACCAAGAATTACCAATAAATCTTAACTTCAACTGCATTTTGAATTAACTGCATTTAGAAAAACTGCATTGCCTCAAGATGAAAGCCAGTTGCGTAGCCAGGAGGTAGTGTGCTGCAGTTAACATTCATCTTCTAAACTCAGATTAAGAGCTGGAGGTTTCCCACAAGGAACTTCTGTTCAGTACATAGTGCTGCCCCTAGGTGGGGCAGATGCTTTGGTTTTTCCTGCTGACCCCAGTGAAAAATTTCTTTTCTATCAGAACAATACAGTAAACATGAATATCAAGTGTATGAATGCACAGTTGATGTGACTCTACTTTGTGTACAACCAGAGAAACAATAGCTGTACTCCATTTGTGTTCAATGAATCAATAAGTAAATAAAAAAAATTTAAAAAAAGAATACCTTAAAAGAAGAATCCCAGACAGATTGGGATTATGGAAGAAATAAGGGTAGCAAAATGATCACAGAATATTTATGGGAAGCAGAACTGCTCTTACTGTAGATTATAGAAAAGGACACTGAGGTTCAGAGACATAAGTAAATTTTTTGAAAGTAGGTAGACTTTTTAACAGCAAAGATACTCATTCTAGAATGTGTGGTTAACAGCTGAGCAGCCAGTAGAATGTGGCTTGAGAATTAGGCATTTTGAGATACTCAGCTTCTTTCTTTAACCATCAGTAGAGTAGGTCTGCTTGCAGATTAGTGGCCCCTCAGGAGACAGCATAGTTCCATCTGTTCTCTTTTATTTTTCATTTATTTTTTTAATCTTTCAAAAAATTATAAATTTGTTCTAATTTGTTGTACGTGACAGTGGAATGCATTTTGACATAATGTACACAAATGGAGCACAACTTCTCATTCCTCTGCTGTACATGGTGCAGGGTCACACCGGTAGTGTAGGCATACATGTATATAAGGTAATAATGTCCATCTCATTCCCCTGTCCTTCCCAAGCCCACAGCCCCCTCCCCTCACTCTCTTCTGCCCAATCCAAAATTCCTTTATTCTTCCCTATTCCCTGCCCCCATTATGGGTCAGCATCTGCTTATCAGAGAGAACATTGACCTTTGGTTTTTTTGGGTTTGGCTTATTTCACTCAGCATGATATTCTCCAGCTCCATCCATTTATCTGCAAATGTCATAATTTTATTCATCATTAAGGCTGAGTAATATTCCTTTGTGTATATACACCACATTTTCTATATCCATTCATTTGCTGAAGGGCATCTGGGTTGGTTCCAGAGCTTAACTAAGGTGAATTGAGCTGCTCTGAACAATGATGTGGCTGTGTCACTGTAATATGCTGCTTTTAAGTCCTTTGGGTATAAACTAAGGAGTGGGATAGCTGGGTCAAATGGTGGTTCCATTCCAAGTTTCCTGAGGCATCTCCATACTGCTTTCCAGAGTGGTTGCACCAATTTGCAGTCCCACCAGCAACGTATGAGTGTACCTTTCCCCCCACATCCTTGACAACACTTATTGTTGCTTGTATTCTTGATAATTGCCATTCTGACTTGAGTGAGATGAAATCGTAGTTTTGATTTGCATTTCTCTAATTGCTAGAGATGTTGAATATTTTTTCATATATTTATTGATGGATCATATTTCTTCTTCTGTGAAGTATCTGTTCAATTCCTTAGCCTGTTCATTAGTTGGATTACTTGTTGTTGTTGTTTTTATTTTTCAATGTTGAGTTTTCTGAGTTTTTATATGTCCTGGAGATTAGTGATCTATCTGAGGTGCATGCGGTAAAGATTTTCTCCCATTCTGTAGACTCTCTCTGCATGTTATTGTTGTTTCATTTGCTGAGAAGAAGCTTTATAATTTGAATCCATCCCATTTATTGATTCTTGATTTTACTTCTTGCCCTTTAGGAGTCTTGTTAAGGAAGTCATGTCCTAAGCCGACATGTTGAAGATCCAGGCCTTCTTTTTCTTCTAGTAGGCACAGGGTCTCTGTTCTAGTTCCGAAGTCTTTGGATCCACTTTGAGTTGTTTTTATACAGGGTGAGATAGAGATTTAATTTCATTTTGCTATGTATGGATTTCCAGTTTTCCCAGCACCTTTTGTTGAAAAGACTATCTTTTTTCTCCAATGTTTTTGGCACCTTTGCCTAGTAGGAGATAACAGTATTTATGTGGGTTTTTCTTATTATATAATATAATTATATATATACAAATTTCTTGCCCTTTTAATCTTAACTCAGCACTTATTATGCACTGTGATTATAACTTATGGCTTGAGTTACAACAGCAAAACTAGAACGAATTTCTTTTTCTTTCTGCACAATTTCAAGGATAGAAGTTTCATATTACCATAGCTCTTAGTAACTTCAGCTTATATATTTTTTTCTCTTCTTATTAAGTTGAGCAGTTTCCCCTTTTCATTTCAAGAGAATGCTTTACTAGTTCTCTTTGCCATATCTGACTAGCCAGCACCACTACTCTTGAACTTTGGAGCCACCATGAAATCAAACAAGTATTACTTAAATACAAGCATTTTGATGCAACGATAACAGGTAAGACAACCAAGACAGCCACTAAGTGACAAACAGGTGGGTAATGCATACCGCATGGATACATTGGACAAAGGATGATTCATATCCTGGGGGTGGAGGACAGAACAGTACATCATGAAATTTCATCATGGCTACTCAGAGTGGCACACAATTTAAAACTAAAGAATTATTTTTGATTTTCATTTGTTTAATTGATACTTTTGAATACTTTTTCATATATTTGTTGATTGGTTGTATATCTTCTGTGAAGTGTCTGTTCAGTTCCTTAGCCCATTTATTGATTGGGTTATTTGTTCTTTTGGTGTTAAGGTTTTTGAGTTCTTTATATATCTTAGAGATTAATGCTTTATCTGAGGTGCATGTGGTATAGGTTAGAGAAGTGAAATAGAGATTATTACCTCATGTACATATATGGCTAATGGTGATCCTACAATATGTATAATCAGAAAAATGAGAAATTATACTTCATTTATGTATGATTTATCAAAATGCATAAATGCATTCAATTGTCATGTATAACTAATTAGAACAAATTAGAAAATTTAAAAAAAAATTATTAGTGAAATTTCCCATTTTACATTTTTCAGCACAGTTCACAGTGGGTAACTGAAATTGTGGAAAGTAAAACTGTTGATGGAGAAGACTACACCATCTTAAGAATTCCCTCTTGATCTTAACTCTGAAGCCAAGGAAACATACAGATATGGACATTTTTTGTCCACTGTGACATTTAAGTCTCTGAATTTGGAAAATATCTGATGGTATCATTATCACTGCGTGACACTTTAATGAGTCAAATAGTGACTTTTCCTTTTCCAACCATTGGATTGCTCCCTCTACCAGAATACAGCAAGTTTGTCCACAGAACATTATCAGAAGTCAAATGGTAGAGTTAGTTACGAATCTCAATTCAATCTAGAAACATAAGTCTCAAGATGGGACCCTTGATAAATCCCTACCACACGAACAAAGAGGTAAAATGTGAGTAGATTAAAACAATGAGAAAGGGGCAGGGATTTCCCAGATAACTTTTCCTTACCGTGCATTGAGAAGAAATAGACATTTTACTTTCTCATTCATTCTATGCTTAGCCCTACATCTCAGATTATAGGGTATGCATCTGTTAAATTGATGACTGGAAAATGAAGCCAATTTTGGAACATTATACCAGATTCTTTAGAGATCTGAGTTACAATTCTATGTTTTTCAGATCATGAACTATTAGGAAATGTATGCTATGTAGGATAAGCCTGCATACTGTAGAATCTCCACCAGTCATATGTATTGATATTTAAATACTATCAGACATTGGCTGAATGTGTCTTTGATCAAGTTACTTTACTTCCATGTGATTTGGTTTCCTCATCTGGAAAACAAGGATCCATTCCATTCATCTAATACCTACCGCAGAGCAATGATTACCTGCCTGACTTTTTGTGCATGGAAAAATTGTGTGAAGAAGAAAAGAGATTTGCAGGAAAGCCTTTAAAGATGAACCAAGATTGAAGTCTTTAAATGATGGCCTTAGAGATAAACACACAAGCTTACAGAAATGTGTGAAACGTTCAGTCTTCAAATCCTACATTCAGACTTAAGTTTGTGCTGACTCTCCAATGCATGAGTATATGCTTTCTTTTTTTGATAGTCTTTTGTATACCAGATAGGAGCTAGGTACTTTACATATATTCTTACATTAAATTTTAATTCTCTGCACAGTCCTATTAGGTAAAGATTATTATTTTCAATTATAGATGAGGATTGTGAAGCACAGAGAAATTCAGCTGACTGCCTGGAGTCACATCCCTAATAAGTAGTGGAGCTGAACTTCAAGCCCCCACCCCAAACAATCAGACTACAAGCCCACAACACTGTGCTGAAAAGAGTACTGGGTTGTACTATAATTTTAAGGTAAAAATGGGACCCCTAGGTGAAAGTACTTTGTTACTGAGAGGTCAGTAATTCATCCAAAGCTCTTCATTCTTCATCTCTGTTCCCATTGTGCCCCTGGAGAATGAGAGAGCAGCATTTTAATTCCATTTTTGCTCCGTAATGAGTATTGTTCATATAAATTTTATCAAGGAAAATCCTACTTTAAACTCACTACTGATTTCCCCAAGAATAGGATTTTCAAGGACAAACAGTAGGCAGATTGCAACCCAACAGTGAATGTCTTAAAACTGCACAGTTATGTTTGAAAAGAAGCCAAATTTATGAAAAAAATTGTCCACTTCAAAAGCTTAATGAAGGCAATTTGTCAAGAATTTCACACATCATTTGCCCACAACCTTTGAATGGAAGGTTTCCCAATTTACCTTTCCCCTTGTGAACTTCAGATCATATGCATTTTACTGATTCATTAATCATCATCTTCCCCAGAAACTGAAATATAAGAATACAATCTATGGGACCTAGGAAAATATACTCAATGCTTTCTTTCTGCAGAATGTCAGAGAAATGTGTGTGGGATGTTATGAATCTTTAAGCTCAGAGGGGGATCTAAGACCTGGAGTGAATTTGCCATATAGAAGAATAGAAAAACATAATGTGCCTTAAAGTGTCTCAGTCTTAGACTTAAAAAAATTCTGTAGAGATGGGGAGAGAAAAGGAAAAGCAGAGAAACAGTTGTGGGCAAGCGACTATGACAACACACGATAACAGGGAGAGCCTCCCCAGGGTACTGATTCATTAAATAATTAACAAGGAACTTTGCAAAGGGACCCACTTATCAAATAACTAACTTAAAACCATTACTGCTGATTGCTAGCATGCTTTTGTAACCCAAATGCCTGAGGGATAAGTTGATGGAAAATAATAAGACCGAGAATAAGGTTTACTGAATGTAACTGATACTGTTTGTAAATCTGGGACTCATAAAGTGTTACACTGATTGAGGGAGGAGACACAGATGTTTCTGTTATTTTAGTAGAGAAAAAAGTATAAGAACGCTCACCCAACAGGAAAGGGGGTGTGAAGCATTTGGAACTACAAAGCTTACCACAGAAGCTATTTTTTAATGTAAGGTGCAATTTCACTATTGCATATTGGACGTCCCACATAGGAGGCTCAGGTGTGGCATTGACATTGGCAAATAAAGTTGGTTTTATGAGATAAGGAGAAAAGTACAGGTTATGGTTTAGATTAGGTATCCCCACAAGCTCATGTGTTAAAGTTTAGAGGTGAAATGTTTGGGTTATGGAAACACTAACCGAATCAGTACATTAATTAATCCCCTAATAGGGATCAACTGAGTGCTGACTGTAGATAGACAGGGTGTGGCTGGAAGAGGCGAGTCACTGGGACATGCCTTCGGGGTACACATCTGATCCTGTGGAGTGGGGCTCTTTCTTTGTGCTTCCTGGTGCCATGTTCTTAGCTGATTTTCTCTACCACACTCGTCCGTCATGATGTCCTGCCTCACACCGGTCCCTGGGGAATGTAGTCGGCCATCTGTGGATTGAACTCTCTGAAACTATTAGTCCCAAAATAAACTTTTCCTCCTCTAATTGTTCTTGTCAGGTCTTTCGGTCACAGTAGCAAGAAAGCTGAGTAGAACAGTGCAGCTGACTCAGTGGGTTAGGGCTCTCCAGAGAAACTGAACTGGTAAGCCATCTAGCCACCATCCAGAGGACTACTGTGAGAATCATCTCAAATGACAAAGGAGACCAAGAAGTGCCACACTTTGCTAGAGAGAAAGGAAATCTGGTGGAGTCATGTAGTTCATGTCTGAATGGAGTGGATTAGTTCAAGACCTGAAAACCAGGGGACCCAGCAGTTGTGTGTCATGAAGTCCAAAGACCAGAGCACCAGGAACCCCAGTGTTCAAGGATGGGGGAAGGTAGGTATCCTAGCTCAAGGAGATGAATGATGGATGGATGGATGGATGGATAGATAGAGAGAGAGAGAGAGAGAGAGAGAATCACCTTTTTGTTCCATTTAAACACTGAATGGATTAGATGATTTCTGTCCTAAATGTTGATAATAAATCCCTTTTACTCAGTCTGTTGACTCAAAACCTCATGTGATTATCATCCAGGAATAATGTTTCATCAGCTATCAGAGCATCCCTTAACCCAGTTAAATTGACACACAAAATTAACAATCCTGCCCAGTTAGCCAGATAGTCCAGCAAATAATCATAAGAAAAAAAAAAGAGGGAGAAACTGATGAAAGACTTGGAAAAGTTGGGTACGGTGGCACACGCCTGCAGTTCCAGTACTTGGGAAGCTGAGGCAGGAGGATCGCAAGTTCAAAGTCAGCCTCAGCAACTTAGTGAGCAACTCAGACTCTGTCTCCAATAAAATACAAAATAGGGCTGGGGATGTGGCTCATTGGTGGAGTGACCCTGGCTTCAATCCCTAGTACCAAAAAAAAAAAAAAAAAAAAAAAAAAAAA
>JAJEJO010000958.1:679387-735304 GCA_020662805.1 Glaucomys volans
GTCTGTCTAATTGCTCTGGCTAGAGTTTCAAGGACAATGTTGAATAGAAATGGTGAAAGAGGGCATCCCTGCCTATTTCCAGTTTTTAGGGGGAATGCTTTCAATTTTTCTCCATTTAGAATGATGTTAGCTGTGGGCTTAGCATAGATAGCCTTTACAATGTTAAGGAATGCTCCTACTATCCCTATTTTTTTCTAGTGTTTTGAGCATGAATGGGTGCTGTATTTTATCAAATGCTTTCTCTGCATCTATTGAAATAATCATGTGGTTCTTGACCTTAAGTCTGTTGATGTGGTGAATTACATTGATTGATTTCTGGATGTTGAACCAACCTTGTATCCCTGGGATGAAACCCACTTGATCATGGTGCACTATCTTTTTAATATTTTTTTGTATGCGATTTGCAAAAATTTTGTTAAGAATTTTTGCATCTATGTTCATTAGTGATATTGGTCTGAAATTTTGTTTTCTCAATGTGTCTTTGTCTGGGTTTTGGTATCAGGGTGATATTAGTTTCATAGAGTGAGTTTGGAAGAGTTCCCTCCTCCTCTATTTCATGGAATACTTTGAGGAGTATTGGAATGAGCTCTTCTTTGAAGGTCTTGTAGAACTCGACTGTGAATCCATCTGGTCCTGGACTTTTCTTTTTGGTAGGCTTTTGATGACTTCTTCTATTTCATTTCTTGAAATTGATCTATTTAAGTGGTGTATGTCCTCCAGATTCAGTTTGGGTGACTTATATGCCTTTAGGAACCTGTTGATGTCTTCCAGGTTTTCTATTTTGTTGGAGAATAGATTTTCAAAATAGCTTCTAATTATGTTTTGGATTTCAATAGTGACTGTTGTGATTTTTCTTTTTTCATCATGAATTTTAGTAATTTGAGTTTTCTCTCTCCTTCTCTTAGTGTGGCTAAGGGTTTATCAACTGTTTATTTTTTCAAAGAACCAACTTTTTGTTTTGTCAATTTTTGAATTGTTTCTTTTGTTTCAATTTAATTGATTTCAGCTCTGATTTTAATTATTTCCTGTCTTCTACTACTTTGGGAGATGATCTGTTCTTCTTTTTCTAGGGCTTTGAGCTGTAATGTGAGGTCGTTTATTTGTTCACTTTTTATTATTTTATTGAATGCTCTCCATGCAATGAATTTTTCTCTTAGTACTGCTTTCATAGTGTCCCAGAGATTTTGATATGTTGTATTTTTGTTCTTGTTTACCTCTAAGAATTTTTTAATTTCCCCCCTGATGTCTTCTGTTATCCATGCATCATTCAATAGCATATTATTTAATCTCCAGGTGTTGGAGTAGTTTCTGTTTTTTCTTTTATCATTGATTTCTAATTTCATTCCATTATGATCAGATAGAATGCAAGGTAGCATCTCTATCTTTTTGTATTTGCTAAGAGGAGCTTTGTGGCATAACATATGGTCTATTTTAGAGAAGAATCCATGAGCTACTGAGAAGAAAGTATTTGCACATAATTTACTGTAAGCATAACTAAAAATTCTTTTTGTAGTATTCTATTGATAAACATTTTGGTTGCTTTCTGGTTTATGTTTTGCTATTAAAAACAAAACTCTATTGTTTGACTTTTGCACCCATTGTGTGAATATAGATTGTAGGATGAAGTCTTACTTAGACAAGGATTTTCAAATCTAAATGTATGCACATGTGAAACAATGATGAATATTGCCAAATAGTCCTCCAAAGAGATAGCACTAAAACTTAATGACTGCCTAATTCCTTGTAATCTTAACAGAACTGCGTATTGTCAAACTTTCTCATTTTCTTACATGTTGATTGTTATTTGTGGTGGTTCATTGTTTATTTAGTTTTTTAGTAATTTTGAGTAAGAGTTTTTAAGATTATGGGTGTTTTTTACCCTTTTGCTTATAATTTACTTAGATTTTTAAATGAATTTCTGGAATATATTCTCTGTGCAATCCCTGTTAGATTATTAGTAATTTCTCATTGCCTTAAAAGAGCAATATAAATGCCCTTATAAATGCATATAGCATAATTCACTCCAGTCTGCATTTACAAGTATCTCAAAATGAATCCCACTATTATGTATTACTACAATGCACTAACAAAAACATTTTAAAAGATAATTTTAAAATTATCAGCTCTTTCTCTGCCAGTGTTGTTAATTTCCTCTTCTTTGTACATCTTTTCACTGTTTATAATTTTTTAAAATTTATTTGAACTGATATAGGAAAACTTTTACATATAAATTATTTATTTACAAATATTTATCACTTTACTATAAATATTAATGAGGTACCACATTATGTTTCAATGAATGTGTGCATTGGTGGTGGTATCATCCAATTGGTCTGTCTTTTGTTTATCAAATTTTTTCTCTAAAACTTTGAAACATCAATGACATTCTCCTGTGTTTTAACATGGTTCTAAATAACTTCTTTCCTGCCTTTTCTGTTTTGTGTAGTAATAGCAAGTAGGCATGGGCAGTCAGTGTGCTATTTTGATCCAAACTATAAACTTCTTTCTTCTTAGTGGGAAGGACCCTATACTGTTTCCATTGAAAAATATAACTGATTAGAACAAATAAAAAAAATAAAAAAAGATAGTAGAATACTCACCATGGTATATCATCTGAGACTATCCATTTATTAATACAGCTTTCGACAGTGTGAATTGTATGATCCCTGTAATTTTGAAAAGTACAGTGTGATCTTGGGTTCCCCTAAAGCAGACCCTGAGACAAGGACTTACATGCATGTAATTTATTTGAAAGGTAATCCCCAAAATCAAGACTACATTTTCCAGCATGGTTGTATTCTACTAGTTCTTTAAGGCAAATGTATAAAATACCTTCCAGAATTGCCCATCAGGAGGAAGGAAGTTGTGTGCCTTTGACCACAGACCCCAGGCTCTGATGGTGGAGGGATTGCCCTCGGGGACTTTGATCCCACTTTTACATTTGTGTACTGGCTCACAAAGCAGGAGTCTGCAGTGCCAGAGAGGAAACGATACCCCAAAGAGAATATAGCCAAGCTCCTGAAAAAGAAATGTCGTCCTGTATATGCTGGAGGTGATGTGCTGCTGACAAAAGGTTACCCTAAATTTAAATGAAACCGTCTATGTGCCTTGCTAGAGTTTAGATATCGAATGTCCCCCAAAGGCCCATGTGTTAAAGTCTTAGTCCCCAGACTGGCACTATTGGGTGGTGGAGGAATGTTTAAGAGGTGGAGCTTTGTGGAAGGCAGTTAGATCATTGGAAGTACTTGCTTGTAAAGGTTGCAGAACCATGGTCTCCTCCTCACTTTCTGTTTGCTTCCTGGTAATGAGATAAGCAATTTTGCTCCACCATGTGGTCCTGCAATGATAGGCTGCTTGGTCACAAGACCAAAGCAATGGTGCCAACTGATCATGATGGGCTAGAACCTCCCAAAATGTGAATCAAATAAAACTTTCTTTCTTATAAACGTAGTGTCCAGGTATATTTTGTTATAGTAATGGAACTAGATTAACACACATCAGTAGATGAAATCAGAGAGCAAAAAGACTGATGTCAGCTCCAGTGGCATCTGAGAAAGCTACACACTGGTCTTAGCAAAGTGTCTTGTAAGAAAATAAAACAAACGCATCTTGAATGGTTATTACCATTTATGGCACAACTCTGAGAATTCCTAGACTTAATTCAATTATGAGTTCAATGCAGACCTATTAATGTGTAAGTGACAACTCTATCAGTCTCTGTAGCCTGAGCAGGGTTTCCTGGAGGAGCTCACAGCATATGAATATGATCTGAATTCATATTTGATCTCCCTTTGTGTTAGAAATAGCATTTATGTTATAAACTGATTTACTACTGCTACATGTTGTTATATACTCTTATTGTCAATGCAATAATGGTGAATATGTGGCCCACATTCCCTGCCATCTTGCTCTCCGATCAATAGAAAACATAATTTTTCAATTCCAGTTTACTCCCCATGGAACCGAGATGAGACCACCCATGCTTCTCAACACACTGCTTTAAACTGGCATTTGAGTTGGAGTCCACTTGCCGATTGTATTATAGTATCTCTTCTCATATGTATAGAATCATCAATTGCCCCATAGTGTTTCATCAAGAGCTCCATGAGCACTAGAATATCCAAGAAATTGCCAAAGTTTGTATGTTACAATAGACGAGGGTGTTTGGTAATAGAACCAAGATGACCCTCACCATACTCTTAGTCCTGTTTGCAAGCCTTCTGTCTCTGAAATGAAAAGTGGTATGCTCTGGCAAATCTTGTGTGTACACAGTCCTACAAGTTCTTGCAATTGAAATAGAGCCTGAAAGTCCATCTTGTAAAGTAAGCAATCCTTGCTTTACCCAATACCATGTAAATCAAAGCATGCACATTACAACCGTATCCTTCCATTGTGCAATTTTATAGTCAGACATGCCTTAACAGTGAACATGTTATGTAACAGTGAACCATGTGAAGGGCACCCAGGATTCTGATGTGAACATGTTACAGTTAAGAGTATTGTGTAAAGAAAGGAAAGCCTATATATAATTTAATTCACAAATGGTCAGAATAACAGTGTAATGATCTGGTTCAAGTGTTTTCCATTTTTCTGCTGGAATAAAAGTCTTGCAGCACATGAATTTTCAGACCAGGTTTACTGACTGGTTGTTGGAGTCTATAACAGGTCTGCGATCCATCTACTTAAGCATAGGTTCTTTGAGATTTCTAGGGAGAGAAAACATTAAGCTGCTGTAAAAGCACTTGTAAATTTTGTACCAACTGTTATTTTCATCTCTCTTTTTCAATGACATCTCACACCTAATGCCAGAGTGTCTTGGTTCAAAGTAGTGGCAATATCACGAAAAAGAAAAGTGTGACTTCAGCAAGGTCCCAGTAAAGGGGCAATAGCTGTTTTGGTTAGGCACCATCCCAAACTGTGCAGCATGCAACCCCAGGTCTTAGAAGGAACACATGGCATTAATATATTTCATGACATTAATATATTTCTGTTATTAAGGGAAAGTATATTTTATGACAGAAGGCTAAACTGAAGTTCAATAAGCTTGAAGCTTTGCAAACAAATTTGGGAACTTGTAGAATTAGAAAAAAAAAAAGGAGCAGTTATTTTAGAATATGTTTATCAGAAGGTTCCTACTGAGTTTCAGTTTTTGCTCCTGCCTATTGTTTGTGGTATTGGTGACTGCCATTCTCCTTTGCCAGTACCATTCTCTCAGCGTTTAAAAATCTCCAGTTCCCCAAATATGGTGCTTCCAAGTAAGACTCATTCTGTTGGAAGTATAAAAGTATAAATAACTTTAGAACTAGAAGCAGACATTAAAAAATCAACTAGTCTACTTTTCTCATTTTAGGTAATGAAGTTCACAACTTTTTAGTAGCAGGACCCTGTCTTTTTTCCAAATCTTCCATTCTGGAAAGTACCATTAGGACTACATTGCCATCAGATAGGTAATTTCTGGGAGGAAACATGGAAAATAAAAAGACTTGCTATCACTGACACATTTCTGGATAATTTCCTTCATTTTAAAATTTTGTTGTAATTTCAATATGTTATTACAATGAATAAAAAATTGGGCAAAAATTAAAAAGAGAAACAAATTGCAAGCAATTAGATTTACGAATTCATCTTGAAAAATAACAAATTCACCATGTGTTTCTCCAGATAATAGCAGCCTGGAGGAAAAACAGTTTTGAAAGAACAGCAGCAAGATGTGTTTTTCTGACTCAGGCCTTGCCCACAGGATTGCAAGAAATTTTGCCTCCCCTGCATTCTTCCTCACTAGTTCAACAAGTCATTATCTGGAGTGCTTCCTGGGGGCACTTATCCTCATTCCTCTAGCCTCCATGATAACTGGACGGATCCTTACTCTCTACATTCTGCTGTTGCTTCTCTGGGTCAACTGAACACCAGCAGGATAGAGTGGGGATCAGAAAGTGTCTATGGAGAAAGCACCCTGCATTCCAGAGACTGCGTGAACTATCCTCTGACAATGTGGGGGTCTTGAACAAAGAAAAAAGTCATGGCAAGGAATCACCAGCTTCCTGACACGAAACACCTTTGTGATGTTTACCTGAGTGAGAAGGTCCAAGGCCTGGGGGTGGAAAGACTTTCCCCACATGATACAGATCAAGGGCTCTTTTTTCCACCCTGAGAAACAAATTGGAGGTAGGGTGTTTGCTCACAAGCCACTAAGGAGCGAGCAGGCCTCATTCTGTGTTGTCAGGGAGACCAAAGGGGACATAAAGCAGCCACCTTCCCCTGCGTTTTAGGGACAAGAGCCTGTGCTCATGGAGGAATAATGGGCCAGGGGAAACAATGGGCTCACAGTTAAAGAATGAGAGCTTCCAAATCCCACCCTGAGAGAGACCTCTAGGACTCCTTGTGCAGAAACTTCAGGAGTTTTCTAGTGACTGGTGGGGTCACCAGACTGAGGAACATGGAGCTTGAAATGGAAATGTAGACAGATGCTTGGGATTGAAGAGGTAGAGAGATGGTGGTGGTGAGAGAGCATTTCCCCAAAACCCTTTCCAAGGAGTTAGTCTGTGAGGAGGTTTCCCCTCCTCAGAGGCAAGGAGGTCATTGAGCAAAGTCTCCACTTCTTGTCTTCCCACCTAGTCCAGTTCCTGAGGGCTGTCCGGCCTCCACCTGAGGGTGTGTGTGTCTAGGCCGGGGAGATGTGTGGACTTGGGCAGGACCCAACATCTGCCTCCTGATGCCTGGACAGAGGAAGAGGCCTTTCCCTCCTAAAGTAGTGGATGGAAAGAGGAGAAGGCTACCGAGGAGCTGATGACTACCATCTTTAATTCCCTCACAACACAGTTTCCCAGGCCTTCCCCTGACCCAGAGATGGAGGGAGGCCACTCAGCTATTCAGGGAAGCCTGGGCATGCTCAAACCAGAGTTCAGGTGGCACTCCCAAAGGCATGACACGTGGATTCATTTGTACTGCTGTATAACACACTTCTGCTAACTCAGTGGTTTGAAACAATAGAGGTCAGAAGTTCAGAATCATTGTCACTGAACTAAAAGAGTCAGAAAATCCATGTTTTTTCCCATGGCTCTAGAAAAAAGTCCAGCTCCTTGCCTTCTCTGGCTTTGGGAGATGCTTGCATTCTTTAACTCCTTCCATCTTCCGGGGCAGCAGCCCAGCATCTGTCTCTCCTGTCCGACTGCTGCTCCCATCTTCCATCTCTCTCTGACCCTCCTGCCTTCCTCTTGTAAGGATGCTTGTGAGGACACTGCACCCACCCAGATAATCCAGGGCAATCCCACCCTCCCAAACTCCTTAGCTTATCCACTTCTGTGGAGTGTCTTTTACCATATAAGGTGACACATTTACAGGTTCAGGGGATTTGGAGGTGGACATATTTGGAGGGACCATCATTCAATCTATGCTGACACATGTGAAGGCCCTGGGTAGGGGCCTCCTGTTTTCTGCCCAGTTCTTCCTTTGCAAAGAGCAAGTTCAAGGTTACTCACAGTTCCCTAGAAAAGAGAAGCACAGCATGCCGTGCACAGCCATGGAGGAGGCAGTGGTGTTGGCGAGGAAGCAGAAGCTGGAGGGAGGGGAGAGCCTGGGCCACATGGCTGTAGGAGCTTCCATGGAGAAGACCTGGTGGGTAGAGTGAACAGGTGAGGCTTGGCTAGAAGGAATAACTCTGGAAGGGTCTGGCCTGCAGGGGTTGTGTCTGTACCTCAACCTGGGATGATGAAGGTAGAGGAATATTGCCTCATGATGCATTCAAGACAGAGAGAGGAGATAAAGCTCTGACTGTGTGGCTTCCATTTCAAGACCTGTTCCCAGCTGCCTGTGCTTCCTATAAGATCTGAAGAGCTACACATGGGGTTATCTCTCTCAGTCAGGTATTTTCAGATAACAAAACATCATAACATAAAAAATAAAAAGCTTAATTAATACAACCCCTGTACCCATATTGGGACAGAGGTATCAGGCTATCTGTGGACTTGGGCCACTGGGGCTCTATCTCTCACGCCTGGGCCTCCCAGGTCCCTCCCTCCGAGTGTCCACACACCCTGAACTAAGGGCTTTGTTCTCTGCTTGTACTTGACCTACCATAATTTTGAAGGACTATAAAAGAATATACCTCCCAGGGTTCACAGAAAAGTCTGGATCATACAAAGTTGCTCTCCTCCTTCTGCACTATCAATTGTTATGGGCCACTGTCATATTCTTACTTTAGCTTTCCTTAGGATAATTTTTTTCTCCTGGAGGATATTTCTGTGAAAGGAGAGCCCTTTGAGGCTAGGATTACACAGCATATCAAAAAATCCATGTGTGCCTAAATCCTCAGGGTGGACCCACTTTGAGCCCTTGAACTGGGGGGATCCTACTGCCTTGACAATTCCAGATGAAATCATCTGAGGCTGAAAACACAACTTGTTGACAATTTTTGTTCAGTAAAGTAACTAATAACTTTGCATGATGAATAAGATTCAAACAACCCTACTAGATATCATTCGTAATAAATTATTTATCCTAACCATGCAATTTGGAAAAATTATGTTTGGCATTATGTAAATGCAGCCTTTTCCAATAACATAAACCATGTATCCTATTAAAAATTGATCATGTTAAGATACATAGAAAGTGGATTTGTCAAGAACAGATCACATTTATACTTATTCTGCGCTAACAAATACTAATAAGATCCTCACATAAATAATGAATATTGGGCTCCAGTCTCACAGCCATGCCCACACCACGAAGGCAAAATAAAAGCCACATCCATCCAACATGTATCCACCTTCATGTTCTAATTCCTGATCATCCAGGGCTAGAATAGACATTACCTTCCCTGGTTATTTTTAAAAATCATATAATGCTGTAAAAATCATCATGGGCCTGCACAACCAGTGCATCAATTTCAAGCTTTCTACCAATCCTCTCTCCCAATCCATGCATATCCACACAGCCATCAGAGGGCTCAGGAGAACCCCAGCCTTGCAAAGAAGACACCTGCGGCAAATTGGAAATATACAAAAGCTCCCAGCAGCTGGGAAATTGGATGGGTAAATAGACATCTTTCATCTTCCATGTGAGGAAACGGAAGATGATGTTGGTATCCACAGGATAACCTTTAGTGTCTCCTGCATCTAACTAGTTCTCATTCTAAAGTAAAAGTCTGCATGCCTTTCTTCATTTAAGGGGTATAAGTAGCTGTATCCTATTTGAAAGTCAAGAGCTTTTGAAGGTCAGGACTTTAAGTTTCATATATTCAATTCATCAGCTCAGAGATTCTGAAATCTCTAGTTTACTTTATAACATTCTAGTACATAAAACTTTCTCTGGGGCTGGGGTTGTGACTCAGTGGTAGAGCACTTGCCTTGCATGTGTGAGGCACTGGGTTCAATCCCCAGCACCACATAAAAATAAGATATTGTGTCCATCAACAAAAAACATTTTTTAAAAAAGGTGGTTGTTGACCTACTAAAATACTCTCTTTCAAAAAATAAAAAATAAAAAACAAAACCTTCTCCGAGGGTTGAGGATTATTACATTGGGTTAACTGAATCCAGTCAACCTTTGTTCATCATTAGGATCTGGATTTTTTTGTGCAAAGTAACAAGGTAGAAGACGGAAATAGCATCTGTCATAGAATTCTGTTTCGATTGGATTGGGTATCTCCCTCACACGTGCAGGACCGCTCTGAGCTAAGTAGGGGGTCTTGAGCTTTACTTTGCATGGTTAAATGAAGGGAAAAGAATTCCCTGGAGCCCATTAAATGTTAGGGTCTAGGAAAATGGAGACAAGGGGAAACTGAGAGGAGGTGGCCTGAGCCAAGGAGCTGAGTAACGTGGTAACATGAAACCTCTCCGTTTGTGAGCTCTGCTCATGTCTAAGCACTAGGTGTGAGAGTTTTTACTGGGGTGAGGGGATCAGAGAAAATGAGTGACGTTCTACCTTTAAATCAGTGTGGAGCAGAGAAATGAGAGAAATGCCGGGAGGTGAGAACAAGAGTTTGGTGGGAGCCAAAAGTGACCAGGAGAACATGAGCCTCCTGGGAAGGAACAGATTTAGGGGGGCTGTGGACTTCCCACCAAGTGTGGGTTAAATCCAGTTGGCATTTTCTCCAATTTGAGTGATGGGTGATCTCAGTAGACATCTGAATCACACTAATTTAAAAAATGTCAATCTCTATTTCTAAAAGAAAGTATGTTTTCTAAGTCTCATGAGCCATAGGTGACTTCTGAAGCCACTACCTCATGTTTCCATGGCCCAGGCAGGAAGAGGAGGGCCATAGAGAGAGTTCAATGGGCGGTGATCAGAAAGAACACAGATGTGAACAGGAGCAAAATCAGCCCAGAGCAGAGGACCCTGGAGAAAGACTGTAGGCAACCCCAGAATGTGGTAAAGATGTGTGGTGGCAGACACCGGACCCCATGTGCCTTCCATCATGGAGAAGATGAAATGGAAGAGTTCACTCTGGAGAACAATAGGGAGGGTGGGCCAGGAGTTCCTGACAATCACGTTGAAACAGTTTGGAAGAGAGAAAGCTTCAATCTTAAGTGATTGAATAGCCATTTTGAAAGCATGGTTTTGGCCACCACTTTGGTCAGTTATGGTAATTCAAGTTTGTTAATCTTTCTCCATAACTACGATATTTGTTCTATTCATTATCTTAATGCTAAATAAAAATAATAATATAGCATTAAAAATAAAAATGTAGCATTCATAATAAACCATGAAATGATAAATAAGTATAATGCATATTGATATTCTAATATTAAATGTATCAGAAATCTTTCTAAATACATAGCAGAGGGAAAGAAGTTTTCAGACATATTTAGTTACTTTTCACAGAGTAACGTTATAAATCTGTCAATGAACCAGTAAGTTTCAGACTTCTGAATAAAAGACAGTTAATAACATACCCAGCAGATAAAGAAAGTTAGTCAAAATGATTATAGTAAAACTCAAGAAATTGGCATGAAGTATTCCAGCACACTATTTGGGAATGGAAAAGCTCCCCAACTCCAAAATACACAAACCAACATCAAAAAATTATTTTAGAACCTCTTTTAAAAGGAATTAAATTTTTGCCAGGGAGATCTATTTTAAGAGCTATAGAACACCTGCATAGCTACTCAAGTCGACCTTAATACATCCTCTTGATGAATTAATTCATTTAATATTATGAAATGTGCCTCTTTATTTGCTAACAATATTTTTGGAAATCTGCTTTGTCTGATACTAATATAGTCAGCCCAATTTTCTTTGGATTATTATTTGTGTAGGGTATCCTTTTTCCTTTTCTTTTTTAACTTTAAAAAGATTCAACTTTATTGATGCAATTCTATTATAAAATATTCACCAATTTTAATATTATAAATTGAAGTTTTTTGACCAATGCACATGGCCACAAGTCTCTCTCACAGTGGCAATACAGAATATTTCCGCCACTCCGTAACACTCCCTCATGCCCCTTTCCCCAGAACCTCAGTTTTGCTTTTTCTAGAATCCATGCCAATGGAATCATGCCATGCACAGTCTTCTGTGCCTGGCATCTTTCACTTAGCCTAACTAGACTTTAAGATTCCTCTATGTGGATGAAGTGCTACATGGATCTGTAATTTTTTTTCTGTTTTACTGCTGAGTTATATAGTTTTATATGGCGAAATCCCTGTTTGGTTTTCCATTCATCAGCAAATGGAGAATTAGGGTATCTCTAGTTTGTGACTTTCATGAATAAAGCCACCATGAACATTCGAGTGTAAGTGCTTCTATAGATCCATCTCTCGGGACCTACACCTAGGAGTAGACAGGTTTGGTCATAGGGTGGATGGATGCTTAACTTAGTAACTACTAAACTGCTTTCCAACACAGCTTAACCACTTCCCCATCCCTCCAGCACCCTGTAAACTTTCCAATTGTACCACATTCTCACCAATGCAATTTCTTTTTAATTTTAACCATTCTCACCTTTCAGACATTATTACTTTTGATTTTTGCTAATCTCTGGGTTGTATGGTGGTTGTGGTTTTGGTGGGCAGTCATCTAATACTAATGATGCTGAGTATCTTTTGATGTGCTCATTGACTATTTGCATATACCCATTTCAAGTGTATTCAGATCTTTCCCCACTTTTTAATTTTTTTTAAATTTAATTTTGATTCATTGAACACAAATGGAGTACAGCTATTGTTTCTCTGGTTTTACAACAAAGTAGAGTCATACCATCTGTGCGTTCATACATGTACACAGGGCAATGATGTCTGTCACACATTCTGTTATTATTACCCCCACACCCCGACCCCACCCCTCCCTTCCCTCTGTGCTATCTATCCTTCCTCCATTCTTGCCACCCTTCCACCCCACATTGTGCATCATCATTCACTTTTTAATTGCCTTTTTCTTTTTCTTTTTTTTTTTTTGGTATTGGGGATTGAACCCAGGGGCACTCCACCACCACTGAGCCACATCCCCAGCCCTATTTTGTATTTTATTTAGAGACAGGGTCTCACTGAGTTGCTTAGGGCCTCGCTCAGTTGCTGAGGCTGGCTTTGATCCTCCTGCCGTGGCCTCCCAAGCCACTGGGATTACAAGGGTGCACCACCGCACCTGGCTTAATTGCCTTTCGTAAGGCCTCTTTATTCATGTTACAAGTACAGATACACATTTTGTAAATGTTTTATCCCAGGCTGTAATCCTCTGCATTTCCTTCACAATGTTTTTAGTAAATAAATGTTTTAAGTTTTAATAAATCCAACTAAATTTTTTTGTTCATATTTCATGTTTTCTGTCCTATTTAAAAATCTTTGCTACCCTTAGAAATGTACATATTTATATGCCTCCAATTTTTCTCATAGATTTCTAATAGAATTTAATAGCTCTGGTTCTTACATATAAGTCTATGATCCACTTGAAAAAAAATGTTGTGCATGGGTTGCAATTGAAGTTTAAGATTGTGTGTGTGTCGCATAAGGACAGCTGATGTTTCTAGTATCATTTGTTGAAAAGATTATTATTTCCTTGTTGAATTGCTCTGGCACCTTTGTCAAAGATCAGGTGAACACACCACACACACACCCACACACACACACAGAGTCTGTTCTGTTCCATTGATCATTTCTCCCTCATACCAATATCACACAGCTTCATTACAATTTTTTATAGTAAGATTTAAAAAGAGGTTGTGTGAAATCCTTCCATTTTTCAACATGGTTTTGGAAATTACTTGTTCTTTGAATGTCTATGCAGATAAGCTTTTTCCTGTCAACCAAAAAGCTTGTGAGAATTTTTGGTTGGGATTTTATTGAAAATGCATTTCATTCTGAGGAGACACGAAACCTTAATGAGGTTTATCCTTCAGATCCAGGAGGATGGTATGTCTCCCTGTTTATTTTGGTCTTATTTCCACCAGAAATATTTTGTTGTTTCCAATGCACAATCTAAGTCTCATTAAACTTTTATGTAAATATCTTGCATTTTAAATTCTTTTGTGAATGACATTTATTATAACTTAGATTTCCAAATGTTTGTTAGTAGTCTATAAAAATGCAATTAAATTTTTCATACTGACCTTATATTCTCTGAAATTACTGCACTTATATATTATTTGTATTATCTTTTAAAATTTTTTTATTTCATAGGTCAGACCTAAGAACACTGAGCCCTTTTCTGTTTTCTTATATGAACATTTAATTCTACATTTTTCCTTAAAGCACTACATTAACAACATCTTATGAATTTTATATTTTTATTTTCCTTCAGTTTGGAATGCTTTCTCATCATCTATTGCTTTCAGGGACTATTAACCTATTGATTATTCAGGAGTATGTGCTTTAATTTCTAAATGTTTTAACATTTTCTAGATATTCTTTTATTATTAATTTCTAATAAATTTCATTGTGGCCAGAGAACATATTTAGTGTTATTTCAATCCTTTTAAATTTGATGGAATTTGTTTTATGTTCCTGAATATGCTTTGTAAATGTGATGTGTGGCTGTGAAAATACTGAGTCTTCTACCTTTTATATTTTGGTAATGTTTTCTAAATGTTGACGAGGTTACATGAAATCATATACATGCTCACTGATTTTCCATTTGCCTCATTAATGATTGAGAGGATTGTTGAAGTCTGCAAGTGCAACTGTAAATGTTTCTACTTCCCCTTTTAGTTTTTGATTCTTGTAATCTTCAGGTCCTCTGTAAAGCTCATTCATATTCAGGGTTAGAATGTCTTCTCGATGTATTGATCCATTTTTCGCTCTAAAATACCTTTCTTTATCCTTCACTATATGTTAAGTTTACTTTGACTGATATTAATAAAACATCTCCAGAGTTGTGTACATTAGGGCTTCCATGATATATCTTTTTCTATCCTTTTAATACTAGTCAATTTATGTCTTTGGATGCAAGGGTAGTATTTTAAAAATTGATCTACAAGTTTCTCTCTTCTAATTGGAGTGCTTAGATCATTTGCATTTAATTGGATTATTTGATAGGATTATGACTAAATCCACCATATTGCTATTTATTTTCTATTTATTCTCTTATTCATTCTTTTTTCTCCATCTCCTGCCTAATTTTCAATTTTTATGTATTTTTAATAATTAATTTGATCTCTACCATTAGTTTTTTATGTATAATTAATTGCTTTATGCGTGGGTGTGTGTGTGTGTACACACACACACGCATGGCCTAAGGTTTAAGATGCCCATCCTTAACATCCCACAGCCTACCTTCAAACGCTATTCTACCACTGTTTATATACTACATGATTTTTACAATGCATTCTCCCTTGTGCTATTTTTGTTATTCGTTTTTTTAGCATGTGTTATAAACTGCACAACACTTTTTTTTTATTTTTACAGATTGTATTTTGATTCATTGTACACAAATGGGTACAACTATTCATTTCTATGGTTGTGCATGATGGAGATTCACACCATTCCTGTAATCATACATGTACATAGGGTAATGATGTCTGTTTCATTCCACCATTTTTCATACCCCACCCTCTCCCCCTCTCATTTCCCTCTGTGTAATCTGAAGTTCCTCCATTTTTCTCTCACTCCCCACACCCACAACCTAATTATATATCATCATCCACTGATCAGGGAAAACATTCAGCCTTTTTGGGGGGAGATTGGCTGATTTCACTTAGCATGATATTCTCCAATTCCATCCAATTATCTACAAATACCATAATATTATTCTTCTTGATGGCTGAATAATATTCCATTGTGTATGTATACCACAGTTTCTTTATCCATTCATCTGTTGAAGTGCATCTAGGTTGGTTCCACAATCTAGCTATTGTGAATTGAACTGCTACAAACATTGATGTGGCTGTGTTACTGTGGTATGCCAATTTTAAGTCCTTTGAGTATAGACCTAGGAGTGGGATAACTGGGTCAAAAGGTGAGTCCATTCCAAGTTTTCTGAGGAATCTACACATTGCTTTCCTGAGGGGCTTCACCAATTTGCATCTCTACCAGCAATGTAAAAGTATGCCTTTTTCCCCACATCCACGTCAGCATCTATTATTTTTTATGTTCTTTATAATAGTCATTCTAATTGGAGTAGATGAAATCTTAGAGTTCTTTTAATTTGCATTTCTCTAATTACTAGAGATGTTGAAAACTTTTTCATATATTTATTAATCACCTGTATATATTCTTCTGTAAAGTGTCCAGTTCCTTGGCCCCATTTATTGATTGGATTCTTTGAATTTTTGGTGTAAAATTTTGTAAGTTCTTTTTTTTAATTTAATTTTGATTCATTGAACACAAATGGAGTACAGCTATTGTTTCTCCGGTTGTACACAAAGTAGAGTCACACTATCTGTGCATTCATACATGTACACAGGGCAATGATGTCTGTCTCATTCTGTTATTATTACCCCCCCCACGCCAACCCCACACCTTCCGTCCCTCTATGCTATCTATCCTTTCTCCATTCTTGCCACCCTTCCACCCCACATTATGCATCATCATTCACTTATCAGAGAGACCATTCTTCCTTTGGAATTTTGGGATTGGCTAATCTCACTTAACATAATAGTCTTTAACATCATCCATTTACCTGCCATAATTATGAATGCCATAATTTTATTCTTCTTTATGGCTGAGTAATATTCCATTGTGTATATATACCACAGTTTCTTTATCCATTCATCTATTGAAGGGCATCTAGGTTGGTTACACAATCTAGCTATTGTGAATTGAGCAGCTATGAACATCTATGTGGCTGCATCACTGTAGTAATCTAATTTTAAATCCTTTGGATATAGGCCAAGGAGTGCAAGTTAGTGCAGCCACTCTGGAAAGCAGTGTGGAGATTCCTAGAAAACTTGGAATGGATTCACCATTTGACCCAGCTATCCCACTCCTTGTAAGTTCTTTATAAATTTTGGAGATTAGTGCTCTATCTGAAGTGTGTGTAGAAAAGATTTTCTCCCACTCTGTAGGCTCTCTTTTCTCATTATTGATTGTATCCTTTGCTGAGAAAATGCTTTTTAGTTTGAATCCATCCCATTTATTGATTCTTGCTTTGATTTCTTGTGCTTTGGGAGTCTTGTTAAGGAAGTCTGATCCCAAGCCAACATGATGAAGATTCGGTCATTCTTTGTCTTCTATTTGGTGCAGAGTCTCTGGTCTAATTCCTAACTCCTTGATTCATTTTGAGTTGAGTTTTGTGCAGGGTGAGAGATAGAGGTTTAATTTCATTTTACTACATATGAATTTCCCGCTTTCCCAGCACCATTTGTTGAAGAGGCTATCTTTTCTCCATTGTATGTTTTTGGATTCTTTGTCTAGTATGAGGTAACTGTATTTTTGTGGGTTTGTCTCTGTGTCTTCTATTCTGTACCATTGGTCTGCCTGTCTATTTTAGTGCCAGTACCATGCTGTTTTTGTTACTATTGCTCTGTAGTATAGTTTAAGGTCTGGTATTGTGATACCTCCTGCTTCACTTTTCCTGCTCAGGATTGTTTTAGTTATCGAGGTCTCTTTTCTTCCAGATGAAGTTCATGATTGCTTTCTCTATTTCTATGAGGAATGACATTCAAATGTTAATTGGAATTGCAATGAATCTGTATAGTGCCTTTGGTAGAATGGCCATTTTGACAATATCCATTCTGCCTATCCAAGAACATGGGAGATCTTTCCCTCTTCTAGGATTTTCTGTGATTTCTTTCTTTAGTGTTCTGTAGTTTTCATTGTAGAGGTCTTTCACCTCTTTTGTTAGATTGATTCTCAAGTTTTTTTTTTATTATTATTTTTTGAGGCTATTGTGAATGGAATGGTTTTCTAATTTCTCTTTCCACATTTTTTAAGTCATTTTCTTCCTAAGGAACTATAACAAGAAAAACTTATTTCATATGTACCTGGATATTCACAATCTCAAAATTTCTTCATTCTTTTTCCAGATTCAGATTCCCATGTCTTTTTCTCTGCATGAAAAACTTCCTTTATATTTCTTGTAGAGTGGTTTGCTGGAAATAACTTCTCTATCTTGGGTTTGTCTAAAGAAATTTTCAATTTGCTTTCACATATTTAAACCTGAAATTTATTTTTTCTGAGTATAGAATTTTCAGTTGACATTTTTTTAACTCTCTCATGGATTTGTTTTCTAGTGTACACTTTCCCACAAGAAGTGTGCAGTCATTCTCTTCTTGACTTCTCCATACTTAATGAGTCTTTTTAATCTCTGAATGCTTTTAAAATTATTTATATTTAGATTTCTAGGAATTTGATTATGTCATTCCTTGGCACAATATTTTAAATGTTTTCTCTGGAAGGTTTATTATTGAACTTCTTGAATCTGTGAGATTATAGGTTTCATAAGATTTATAAATTTAGGCCATTCATTTCCTCAATTTTTTTTTCAGTTTTTCACCTTCTCTTTTGGGAAATCCAATTACCTGTTTATTATACTACTTAATATTGTTTCTCAGGTCACTGATTGACTGTTAATTGTTTTGTCTTCTATCTTTATTTTGCCATGGGTAGCTTCTGTTGCTGTCTTCGAGGTAGCTAATTTTTTTTTAAATAGTACATATTTGACTAGTTTTACTTTGTGGAATATCCATTTTAAATGTTATAGCTTTCAATTTTACAAGTTCTCTTTTATTTTTAGAAAGTCATTCATTTGTCTTGTGTTTCTATCTATTAGTTGAACATCTACTTTAATGTCTTTGTTGACTAGTTTGATCATCATTGTCATTTTGTATTAAATGATTTTTTCTTGAGGCTATGTGGCATATTTTTCTATTTCTTTGCATGTTTAATAGTTATTTTTAATGCTAGCTAAGAAGTTTACAATTTGGTTTTGATTGCTTGTCTTGTTTTGTTTTGTTTTTTCCTTTGTATGGTTTGACTTGTTTCTGGTTCATACTTCAATCAATTTGGAATTAGCTTGATCCTCTTGATTAGGACACGCTTTTGTGCTTTGTTAGGACATGTCCAAATCACTCTATACCTTAAGGTTAATTTAATTCCATTATTAGGTCAACTATTGGGTGGATTCTACCTGATGAGCTATGTATTATAGGACCTTTTCATGTTGGCTGATGAGAACATCAGTTCTTGTTGTGTGGATTCTGGGAAGGATTTTGCCTGTAGCTTTTCTGTGGTTCTTTCCCCAGTTTTGTATCTCTTGCATATACTTATCACTATCAATAAAAGACTGCAGGTATCACCTCCCATTCTCAAAACCTTTCTTTATAGTGTTTCCTGTTTTTTGTCACTTTCCCCTGAAGATTTTTTTTAAATAAATAAAAGAAAGAAAAAAAAAACCTGATCAAGCCTCTGATCTTTGTCTGCTCCTCTCAGCAAGACTGGTTGGCTCCCCCATTTTACAGTCAGATAATGAATAGGTGCAATCATAGAGCTCCCTTCATCTGTTCTCATGTTCTCAGGCATCAGAGAATTGCACTGCCTTTGTCTTCGGTCTGAAATCCTATATAGTGGTTTATTATATAATATATTTTGTCCTGCTTTCTGGTTATTCAAGGGGGATCCAATACTCAATCATGAGCAGAGGCAAAGCCTCTTCTTTGACTTCATCCCAAATGCAAACGTAAGTCACTATAAGATACTAGGAAGAAGCATACCACAATCAAAGCAAATCAAAGAAAATAGCACTTTCTTGGGGATGTTGTGGGTGCTCATGCATCCTCTGAGAGGAAGCAGAGCTTAGTGTCCGTCCGAGGGAAGGAGCTTTGACGAAGTAAGAACATTACATCTACATTCAAATATGAAAGTGAGCTGGGTCTGTCAGCTACAGATCGCATTCCCTTGGAAAGTTTAATAAATGACTAAGTATGTGGCATTGGCCAATGAGCTTGTTCCCTCACCTTCAAAATGATGGTGAAACCATCTTTTTTCTAGGGCTGTAGGGAGAAGCAGCTGGACCTAAGATTGACCCAATGCACAGGAGTCAAGATTAGAGAGTTCTAATACCATAATGGCCATTAGCAGGCTTTGTCAGCTACAACCTTAGAAAGATAACCATCTGAAGGGATCTTACAATTAATTCATGTAGTAACTTTAATTTGTACTCAGAAAATGATGCCTGAATTTTTAAAGTTAGTTTATAATATTTTTACTATTGAGATTATCCTAGGATTTTAGGATTTGGACATGAAGACATTTTCTGGATAAACTTCAAATTTTAACAAATAAAAACATAAAATCTTATTAATATTTGATTATGTCAGAAAGGCAAAGGGAGGGTTTTAGTATGAGCTAGGACTTTATTGAAAATGAATATTTCAATGTAACCCAAAACCTTTTGCTTGTGTATATAGGTGATAAAGTTGGGGATTGGCCAGGAATGTAGAAAACAGGCAAATGGCTCACTTTCCTCCAGAGGAAGTGTAAACTAATGATAAAAATACAGTGTTAAATACTTTCCATACCCTATACCACAATTGGGAATGAATATATTCCAATGTTACCATAAACTAATGACATATTTACTATAAAACATGTAAAATATTTGTGAGTAAACTTGAGATGAGAATTCAGTAAAATCCTGAATTAAAAATATAATTCTAATAAGATGACTTGGTTGTAAGTGACTTTTATGATTCCTGTTTTAGTGGTGAGTCATAATCCCTTTGTAGTTACAATATTAAATCATTACTTAATATCATTTGCCCTCTTACCTCCCCTAATTAAAAATGAATTTTTATAGACTTTGGCTTCCATGAAATGGTATAGATGTGTGCTTCCCTACTTTTCCTAGAAAGTACAACCAAAACCCCTAGATGTTAGATATAAAACAAGCATGAGACTCCTCTGACCCCAGCATGGTGGCACATGCTGTAATTCCAGTGGTTCAAAAGGCTGAGCCAGGAGGGATCACAAGTTCAAAGCCAGCCTCAGCAATTTAGCAAGACCCTGTCTCAAAAAAATAAAAAGGAATGAGGATGTGCTCAGTGGTTAAGTGTCCCCGGGTTCAATCCCTGGTCAAAAAAAAAAAAAAAAAAAAAAAAAAACTCTGAAAGGAGAGAATGTAGCAATCAGGCTAGGACCTTGGGACCCAAGGAACACAGACATACATTTCCGATTTCCATACTTCCCGGCATGTAACAAGGTGTCTCAAACTCCAAACCCAGTTGGGGTTGTCATAGAGGATGAATAAGACTGGATTTCAGGTAACCAAGCACTGATGAAAGACACTTAACTTTCCAACTAGGGGAAGGTCAGAGGAGGCACAGTGGATACTCAGAACTTTGCCCACTATTCAACAACAACAAGGCCACCCTGTGCCCCATGGCACCACTGGAGGATAAGTGGGGAGCCATAATGAAACACTGTTATCCCTCCAAACCAGGTTGAGACGCTTAGCTGGAAGTAGGAACACCCACTTCTGCCCAGCACGGATGAGGATTGCCTACCTGCCCTGCTGATTAGTGGGGAACCTGGACGTTTACTCCCACTTGGAAATAATAAGACATTTCTCTCTCTCTCTCTCTCTCTCTCTCTCTCTCTCTCTCACACACACACACACACACACACACACACATGCACACACACACACACACACACACACACACTTTCCATGGCAGAGTAGGGCCAGAGAAAGTAGCTAAAGAAAGAGGTTTAAATAATTGGAATGTCATGACATAATATTCAAAATGTCTAGGTTTCAATTAATATTACCCATCTTGCCAAGAATTAGGAAGATATTGAACTGAATGGGAAAAAAGATAATCAATAGAGTCTAACACTAAGATGAGAATGATATTAGAATTATTTGTCAAATATTAGAGCAGCCATCATAAAAATCCTCCAACCAGCAATTATGAACCATGAACATACTTAAAAGAAATGGTCAATAGAGATCCTTAGCAAGGAAACAGAATATCTCAGCAAAAGTTATATTGTGTAAAGCAGCATCAGATGGATATTTTAGAACTAAAAATGTAATAATTGAAATTAAAAACTCAATAGATAATGCTTAAGAGAAGAAGGGAAATAAAACAGAAAAAGTAATGAATGGGAGACAGCATGAAGGGAATTATTTCATCTGAACAACATGTGAATGAAATACATGTAAAAAAGAGGATTAGTGAAGCTTCAGGGACCTGTGGGACTAGGATGGCTAATTTTATGCATCAACTTGGCTAGACAATGACACCCAAGCTTTATTTAAAAATAATATTTAAACATTGTTAGTCAATGTTATTCTAGATGTTTCTGTTAAGGTACTATTTTAGGTGAGATTAGCATTCAAATTAGTAGACTTTGAGTCAGCAGATTGTCCTCTATAATGTGAGTGGTCTCATCCAGTCAGCTGAAAACCCTAATAGAAAAAGTCTGACCTCCCTGGAAGGAGGAGTCCTTCCAACAGGCTTCTTTTAAACTGTAACTGCAACTACTTCCTGGGTCTCTGACCTCCCAGCCTACCTTCCCAACTTCGGCTTACCAAGACTCTACAATTGCATGATCCACTTCCTTAAAAATCTTACAATCCCTGAACAAGGTATAGGGATAACTTTTGGATAACCCTCCACAAGGGCTTTGAGGAAAGTTCTAAACATCTCAGAAGAGGAGAAGACAGCAACTGGGGTTCAGAATATACTGAAAGAAATAATGGATTAAAACATCACAAATTTGGAAAAATTTAGATCCAAGAAGTTGAATGAAACCCAGATAGGATAAACCTAAACAAATTCATACTGAGACAGTCATAGTAAAAGCTCTACAAACTAAAGATAAAGAAAGAAGCCTGCAGTCAATGAACTGAGAAATGACACCTTGTCTATGGGGGAAATAATTCAAATGGCAGTGGATTTCTAACCAGACATCATGAAGGGCAGAAGGAAATGATGTGATATTTTTCAAGGGCTGAAAGAAAAGAACTGCCAATGCAGAACCTACATCTAATAAACATCCTCCAGGAATAAAGAGGAAACCAAGACCTTTCCAATGAAGGGAGGGAAGGCTACCAAAAGTAATAAGTGAAGCTGGTAAGGTTGCAGGAAACAAGATAAACAAAAAATTCTATTGTATTTCTCAGTGTGTTAGCAATGAATATGTATTAAAAATACTAGCCAGGCACAGAGGTGCGCACCTATAATCCCAGTGGCTAGGGAGGCTGAGGAAGGAGGATTCCATGTTCAAAATCACTCTCAGCAACTTAGCAAGGCCATGAGCAATTTAGCAAGACCCTGTCTCAAAATTTTAAAAAATATAATAAAATAAAAAAGAGGTAGTATGTGACTCTGTGGCTAAGCACTCCTGGGTTCAATGCCTGGTACAAAAAAAAATAAACCTACATATTAAAAATACATCATCTTTAATTATTCAAAAAATAAGATTCTTAGGGATAAATCTACAAAACACATTGAAATTTTGTTGAAAACAATAAAACACTGATAAAAGAACTCAAAGAAGATAATGGAAGGAATAAAATATTCATAGATCAAAAGATTCATAAGAAAGATTTCAATTATCCTTAATTTTTATATAAGTTTAATGCAATTTCTATCCAAATACCACCACAATCTTTTTATAGACATGGGCAATGATTGTAAAATTTATATGGAAAGGCAACAAGTATTAGAATAGCAAACAATTTTGAAAGAGAAGAGTAAGTTGGGGAATATGTGAATTCCAAGGCTTATGGTAATACAACAGGAATCAGACTGTGTGGTGTTTGGGAAGGACAGACGCATGGACAAATGAATAGAACAGATGATCCATAGCAGGTGCATGCATATGTGCCCAACTGATCTTTGGCAAAAATGCAAAGATGCAGTGAAGGAATAGCATTTCAACAAATGGAACTGGACATTCCTAGGCCAAAAAGTAAACCTTAACCTCAGCCTCACAGCTTACATGGCACTTAACATGGAATAGACCTACATATGACATTTTGAAACTCAAAAAAGTGTAAGAGAAAATATTCATAATCTAGCATTGTATGACAAATTCTTATACGTGAAAACAAAAGCATGAGCCATATAAGAAAAAATGTTCAGCTATATTTCATTAAAACTCAAAGTCACTGCTCTGTGAAATAACTTGTTAAAAGTGTAGAATGAGTTGGTTTGCAAACCACAAGTCCAGTGAAGATTTAATATCTGTAATATCTGTTTCTCTATGTGTATCTCTATTCTCAAACCTCTGTAATAAAAACAAATAACCCAATGAGATGGTAGATAAAAGACATGAATAGACATTTCAGTGAAAAGGATATACAGATGGCAAGTAAGCACATAAAAAGTGTTCATCACCATTAGACAGTGAAAACTAAAGCCATGAGACATTATTATGCACCTGTCAGAACAGTTATAATAAAAAGTAGTGAAAACACCTAATGGTGGCAAAGATGAAATAACTCAATCATATAGGAGTTGTTTTTATTTTGGGGTGGGGGAGGTACTGGGGATTGAACTCAGGGACACTTGACACTGAGTCACATTCCCAGCCCTATTTTGTATTTTATTTAGAGACAGGGTCTCACTGAGTTGCTTAGCACCCCTCTTTTGCTGAGGCTGGCTTTGAACTCTCGATCCTCCTGCCTCAGCCTCCCAATTTGCTGGGATTACAGGCATGCACCACTGTGCCTGTTTTTGGTTTGTTTGTCTTGTTTTGGTAACTTGCAGCTACCATGTGATTCAACAATGAATCACAAGAAAAATGAAAACTCATGTTCATACAAAAACCTACAGATAAATTTTATAGCAACTTTATTTGTAATAACCATGAAGTGGAAACCATCCAGATGTCCTGCAGTGGATTCATGGTTAAACAAATGGTGGTATATCCATGCTATGGAATAACACAGTGAAAAGAAGAAACTGACTATTGGAACATGCAAGGACCTGGAAGAATAGTCAGAGAATTATGCTGAATGAAATGGCAGTACTAAAAGTCAATACTGAATATTATCGTTTATATGATTCTCCTGAAATGACAAAATTATAGAAATAGCAGAGATTGGGGGTTGAAGGGGGATGGGATTGGTTATAAAAAGATGACATGGATACTGGTGACAATGGGATATTCTGCACCTTGCTTACATCATGTAATGTCCTAGTTGTGACATTTGGCTATGGACTTTCAAGAAGTTACTAATGGAAGGTCTTTGGACTGAATTTTGTCCCCCACAAAATTTAGATATGATGATATATGGTATTTGGAGGTGGGGCCTTTGGGAGTGCTTAGGTTAGATAAGGTCATGAGGGTGGGGCCCTCAGAGTTATAACCTTGATCTTGGACTTCCAGACTCCAGAACTGTGAAAAAATTGGTTTCTATTGTTTAAGGCACCCAGTCTAGGGCATTTTGTTATGGTATCCTGAGCAGACTACGATGGAGAACCTGCATAAAGGGTACACTGGGTCTCTGATTTCCACAAGCTTGTGAGAATATGCAAGTATCTCCAAATAAGAAGTTTTATTAAAAGGAGTACCTTTTTGCATAAATATTTGAAAAGTTAATCTTGAACTGTCTTTGAAATGTCTTAGAATGGCATAAGACAATAACTCCCATTCTTATGGTTCTTTACACAAGTTCCCTCTCCAGAGCTTTATTACCTGTTGGGGCAGCTACCGCTGCATCTTTATAGATGAAGAAATAGAACCTGCAGGAGATAGCGAGCTTGAATGTCATTGCACACTTAGTGAGAGACTGAGGTCTTGACAACTCCTTGGGATTTTCTCTGTATAAGACAAAACCACCTTGAAGTTATGAATTTACGTCAACATAGAAGATGGAGAATTACCTCTATATTCTCTTTTTTTAAAAATTTATTTATTTATTTATTTATTTTTTTTTGGTGCTGGGGATTGAACCCAGGGCCTTGTGCATGCAAGGCAAGCACTCTACCAACTGAGCTATATCCCCAGCCCACCTCTATATTCTTAAGGAGAGTGACTCTCCATCTCCTGAGGAGCAATGTGGACTGATTGACTCATGATTGAAGATGCACCTGGACACTGAGCTACTAAGGAGTCAAGGAGTTGAAGGTCCAAAGGCTTCGTGAGCATGCAAGGGTTAATTTCCAGTGCCTGATTCTAGTTCCAGCCCTCCAGATGAGGCCTTCCTATGTACACCCTCTGAGCACAGAACATGTAGAAAAAATCGTCTCCACAGAATACATTCGAGTATAAACATGTGAGGAATGCATGGGGGCAAGTACTGATTCTCTGTTTGCTTTTCATTAGTGATGGATTCCTGATATTCACTGTCTAAAGCAAAAAATCAAGGCCAGTTCCTAAAAACCAACTGTCTTTCCTTGGTGGATCTCTGCCAGGTTTGTAGAAAACATTATACACTGCAAAAAATAATGGAGCAGGTCTTTGTGTTCTCTCACTCCGGCGGCCTTCCCTGAGTTGGGAATCAAATAGCAGATTCTACCTTTCAGCCAAGAGCCAAGGTATTATTTTGCATTTGAGAATTCAGCACAGAAACAACTTCCTGGGTAGTTGTTATTTTGTGAAAACACACAGTAAGCTAAATTTACTGGAATGAGAGCCCACGTGAATTTAGATTCATGTGCATGTGTGACCCACCATGGCGTTTGGATCACTATTATTACTTTAATTTCCTTTTTCAGGATATAAACCACCAAGGTGTTTTGACAAGAGGCTCGTTAAATGTAGAATGGAACTAAGTTATTCACTGTGGTGAGTTTGCTAATGAAAAACAAAATTAAGCTTCCAGGTAGTGAGAGGTCTCACTTGGGTCTTTCATGGAACCAGAGGACTGAATAATCTGATGAGCTCCAATGCTATCCTGAACACAGTATCACCTGACGTAAGGGTCACATGCCAGTCATCTCGTGGAACTCCTGGTACACTGTGGGGCACCGCAGTCAACACAGCCTTGGCCCACTTCTTCAAGACCTTCAGGTGAGATCTTATCATGGCTACACCTGAGAAGTTACCTAGGGTAGAGGAGAGTGACTATTGAGGGCATTGTATTATTTGATGCATGATAATAATCACTACTATTTATTAAAATGGTTGCTGCAGCTCAAGCATCACATCCATATGAAGTGAATGAAGAATGAGGAAGGCACAGAGCCCATTAGCGGTCCTTCTCCCTATTCTTCGCATCAGTAAGCAGGGTGTTTCTCAGACATCCCACAATGCACTTCCCTTCGCAACCTCGTCATCTAAAATTGCACCCCTTGGTCACCCTCTCATACTAACAGGCCAAAAAAGCAAGTGTCTTGGCTTTCCAACTTTAATATTAAAGGGAAAAAGAGAGATAAGCGTTCAGAGTGGCTTCATAAGCAAATATTGGTGTTTATTACCATGTTCCTAACCTCAAAGGACTGGTTCCATCAGAATGGATTTTCTCACTTTGTCTCCATCCATCCTAAATCGTTTGTGACCAGTATTTCAGACATCTATGTGTACAACCATCTTTTTAAATGTAATGTCTCATACATGTGAGTTCCAAAATTCAAAATGAATACCATGAATATTCTATTAATAAATTATTTCAATGAAGAAAAATAACCTCCTCTGATCTAATGCCTGATACATTTTTTGTGTCATTTGAAGTCACTTCTTGTATTTGTGTTCACTTCCTGTTTCAATAGCTAGTAAACTGGATACAAGCTATGTGTAAATAATGCCAAAGAATCTGGATGAAAAGGAAA
Organism: Glaucomys volans; assembly: GCA_020662805.1. Lineage (NCBI taxonomy): Eukaryota > Metazoa > Chordata > Mammalia > Rodentia > Sciuridae > Glaucomys > Glaucomys volans. The sequence goes on from JAJEJO010000958.1 coordinate 706,479, forward strand.
AAACATCAATTATCTGCATGTTTTGTCCACATAGCATCAAAACATTTGCATTTTGTAGACAAAACATTCCTATGATTGAATATTTTACTTTTCATTCAGACATTTTCTTGTCATATGAACAAAATGCACTGCCAAGTTAAGGACATAAGGAAAAAAAACAACTACTCTTGCCTGATGTGTGGAATATGAGAATTGTTTCTAAGCTTGACGTGGAAAAGGACGATTAATGAGATACTGTGTTGAATTAATTTTCAAAAACTCATATTAGAAGAACCTTATTGCTACAAGTTCATAGTGATCATGGTAAATGTTGGGCCCATTATGAGATAATGCAAAAAACCACACTTTTAATTTGATGTCATGTTTATTTTGTAGAGGAAGCAGTGCCTTCAGAGAAAAGAATGGTGACTACTGACACATGCCTTTTTCTCCGGGAAGAATAAGAAAAGAAACTAGAATCAGTTTCTAATGATAAGTCAACTTACTAGTATAAATTTATAATTATCCGCCAGGGCATAGGCTGCCTACTTTTTCCTCGGTTGCTTATCACTTAATTCATCCCACATCAGCTCTCTTTAGTAACTGTCATTATTCCCACTTCATAATTAGAAAACTGGGCCTTAAAGACGAAGGGAAATCTCCAAAACATAATATGATGCTTGAAAAAAAATATGTTTTATTTTGCATTGCTTATTTGAAGTGAAATGGGAGACTTAAAACACCACATTCCCAAAACTTAGGTGTCACAACTCCTAAAAACTGGGAATTATGTCATGCTATTTTATTTCATTTGTTATTATCACGATTTTTCCATGTTCTAAATCTCATATACCCAATCAAGAACTAAACTTGATGAAAAGGAATATTAGTGTTTGACAGAAATATTTATTTTATCCTTGAAGAAGCTGATAGGGCAATTACCCTTAAATACCATCTGAACAGCCTCACTGAGATAACAAATTAAGTTTTATGACTCACCATTCCCATTCCTTCTTAAGTGGACAGTTCCAAATTCAATACACAGAGGTCACTAGGGGAACATTCTGTCTTCAAAGTCGGAATTATGTAGTCTCTCATTTTTCTGGCAGTGACTTAGTTGGATGGGAAAGTAAATGAAAGTGAGAACTCTGAGCCAAAAGTTATGTGTTTCGGACCCAGTGGTCTTGGACTTTCCAGGTCAAAAACCTGTCAAAAATGTCATGGATAGGGAATGGGTCTGTGGAGGCAGGCAGTCCAACGCTCCACTGGGCCACAGTGATGTATTACTCACAGCAAAGAAACTCATACTTGTGATAACCCTGAGCCCTGTAGCCACTTTGTTGGATTTGGAATTGTTCTGATTTATGACTGTGGTATCGGGGCTGGAACAAGTCAACTGTCTAGAGCATAAACCCACATGCAGTTCCTGACCAGGAGCTTCATGGGAACCGCACTACACAGCTCACTCATGCAGTTCCCACTGTTAAAATTCAATCTTTTCATCATCGACCCAATGAGTTTTAAACCTGTGTTGGGTTCTGCAATTAGTCAGTGGTAATCATTATATAACTTTGAGAAAATACTAAAAATACTGAATTGTATACTTTAAAGGAGTGAATTTTACAGTGTGTAAGTTATATCTCAGTTTAAAGAAAACTTTGTTGGACCAATCTAAATGGCTTGTCAGACATCACATAGATCTCACAAAGCTATATTTTGGTGATTTAAATGTAAATGAAACAGAAACATATGGAGTAAATTTTTGCAAAATTGCACATGATTTCAAAAATTAAGGGGGAAACATTCTTGGCAAAACCTAGTTGGGTTTTATCTAATCCAAAATATTTGAAAAATAAATCGAGACATTTCATAAACCAAAATACAGCTGGTTTTTCCATCCATTATGTATTTGTTATGTATAGTCCTTCTCATTAAACACATTTCTATATCTATTAGAAAGAACAGGCAGCTCCGATACCCAGGTACAGAACTATGAAAACCAAGGTTATCATGGCACATGAAGCAAGGTCACATTGTGGAAATGTTCCTACAGTATATTAAACGTTTTCAAGGAAATAGTCTTTCCAGAAACAAGGAGAAAGTCTTTAATAATAGCCTCTGAGTTAAGTTCAACAGCACAGAGTATTTAAATCCTCAGATATTCTTCAGAGTCCATTCCATCTTCACCATGTGTTAACAATCTTTGGACACAGAAGTATCATCGTTACTGAAAATGGAGACTTCTGTATGACTTCATAGATGCAGTCACAAAAGTGCAAATGTTTACACACATATTAATTTTTGAAGTTGTCCTATACAAACCTTGAAATAATAAACTATACATGTATTTATTTTTTTCCTTTCTCTCCTATCAAGTCCTAGACTGTAAGCTCCGAGACAACAATTCTGAGTGTCCTTTCCATGGTTGATTTCCAACATTTGATGGGTTGGTCCTTTACACCTGCAAAAATGTGTTGAACAAATGCTCCTGATGGAAGTAATTTTAACTTCCTTTACTTCTACTCAGCGTCATCTCTTCAGAGATACTGCCTGGCCCACTGGTTCTCTCACCCTCAATTCCCTGAATTTTCTTAGCTTATCTTCCTAACATACAGTAACATGACCTTATATTATACTTATCCATTTGTTTACTGCCTTTCTCTCTCACTGCAATATTAATTCTACAAGGGCAATTGTACACTGTCCTATAGTAACATGAGGTCAAACGATCAGAAGCTACAGAACAACTAGAGTATGAATCAGTCATTAAACCTCAAAACAATAAAGAGGCAATATTAGTGGAGCATGTCCCAGCTCAAAATGACAGTTTCTAAATAACTAGAACTTTAACTTGCAAAGGAACCATCAAATACAGCTACATCATATATATCTACTTTATATGCCTCCACAGATTTTCTTAGACCTGGAGTTCTAAAGATCTTGGAAACTTGCCCTGCTTCCTCATCCAGCAATGCTTCATATTTCTCCTATGATGGTAAAGCCCTCCCCACGAAGCCATCTCGTCTCTTAACACCACTGATTTCAATGGTCTATATCAAGGCAAAGACCTGCCTGCAGAAGTAGGAGACCCAGGACTTCTGGCAGGTAGTGCCACCCAGCGGGGTCATAGATTACACTGTATTCTCCAGCAGTACACAGACAGGCTAATGTTGAACAATTAAAGATGGAAAGAGATGGATAAAGTCATTAATCATCTTTTGTTCTCCCCAAAAGAACATAGAGTGATCATCATTTCATACTGCCTCTTGTAGATCCTCCATATACCCACATAATCAGCTGACTTTTCTTGTGAAGCTGTGGTCAGTTTGGTGAAAAAGAAACTTGGATTTGTTTTCCTCCTGTTCTGACTTACCATTTTCTTCTCATTCTTGCTTCACTAAATCAGAATGTAAATTTTTCTCAAACTAATCCTACATATCTAGGCTAAGGCAATCAGTAATGGAAAGTAGTCTCTTGGAATGGGATTTTGGAGTTCCTACTGTCCAGAGTAATATGGATGACAGATGTGGTAGTAACAATTACTAATCTTTCACCTATTGAAAATTGAGATACTAGACAGATGTAAAGCAGGACGTTGGGAGACAAAGTGGCTTTTGTGCTTGTTTTGTATGGGGGACATGGTAATAATAAAAATTGTGGTGTGGAGTGGATACTTTTTTGTTTTAGTAATGAAGGGCTTATAAGAAGAAAATGATAGGCTTAAGGTATCAAATTGCCCACCGAAATAATACTTTGAAATCTTGAGGGCCTCTATAGTACCTTTAAAGGGACTATCTTCTTCAACTATATGGAGGACTGTTGAAAATCAGGCCCAGTATCTGATTATGAGGAGGGCAGACTTACCAAGGGGACTACATGCACAGCATAGGTTTGATAATTAAGCTCAAACTGAATAAACGGGGAAATGGGGAAATGGGGATTTTAGGTTGTTAAGTCTTAAAGTTTCAATCCCCAGTTTCTCCAGAAATTTACTGACCAGCAAAAAAGAGTCCCTTGTCAATATACCAAAGGAGAAAAACTCCCCTTCGCTGAAGATTGTGCAAAGTCCTCAGCTAAGGCAGATGTCCCTAATATGACTCAAATGCTTTCCTCAGGATTTATCCCCTCTATCCCTCATTGCATATAGCACTCAGCTGAGAGAAAGTTGATGTAACAAATAGCAAGGTTGGAACCGGAATGGGAATAGGAATGTTTGATCTACAGGGATCTATAACAATGGTGTTTGGAGAGAAAAGAGAAGACAAAGAAATGTTTAGGTGACCATAGTGTTGCTTGATTTGTACAATAAAACCATTAAAGTCTGATGAGCTGAAATATGATGTCAGCAGTGGTAACGGAAATTAAAGTCTTTTCCCCTTGATTCTAGATTTAATTCATAAACCCTCAGTCACATTTTTGAAAGGGAAGTTTCAAAAGTGGAGTACATGCTCTCTCAACTCTTCCACAAAAAGTCCATGACCAATTCTCATGACACGGGGAAAGTAGAATAAGCAAATATTTGAGAACTTTTATGTAGAGCCTGAGATTACATGGATTTAATTGGACCTGAAATACCTTCCTGGTCTTCTGGTTAGGATGAACACTTGAAAAGAATTTGGGAGAAAACACAGATGGAGAAAGCTTCCAAGAATGTGGGTGGGGTTAGAATTGAATGCACAAAGCAACCTTTCCAACTAGAGGATAGGGTAGTGAAGACATCAATTATACATGTTTAGAGAAGTTAGCAAAGGAAAAAGTAGATAGCAGATAGAAGCTGAGAGAGGAAAGAATTTAAACTAGGAAATGGCTTGTCAGTAAGCAATCTGTTCCAAGGTCTCCATTTGTTCTGAGGATTAACTTCTGAGTGTTTGTTTGTAGAGTACCAAGTTCTGCTCAAAGCTGTTCATGGAAAAAGCCATTGCTTGCTTGCTTTCTTTCTTTCTTTCTTTCTTTCTTTCTTTTTCTTTCTTTTTTCTTTCTTTACATTGGTTGCAAAGGAGGGAGAGGGAAGCCTTCATGGAATGGGACTAGCACAGGGTAAGAAAAGCTGTCTGGGTAAAGCTTTGGCTAGAGAGGAAGCATGTGATAGTGAGAGGCAGATTGGTTTGGCCCTGAGTTTGACTCCATTCTGGTAATCTGGCCTCTGGCAAGTGAATTAAAATTGGAAAACCCCAGGAAATCATTATATAGAAAAGCAAAGAGATTATTTTAGCTTTAATTCTTTTTTGTTACTTAAAATGACAAACACTTATTTCTCATTCATGCTCTATGTCCAGTCCAAAATGGGTCAATGGAGAGACTCTGTCCATTATAACCATTCCAGAATCCTGATGTAGGTTCCATCTCAATGTGGATTTCCATGATTTCTGAGGTGGGAGATAAGATGGCTGGAGAGTCAAGCGCTAGCAGTTGATTGCTTTGGACATGAAGTCATATGTGCCTCTTCTATTCAGGTGTTATTAGGCAGAGCTAAGCCCATGGTGATGTCTAACTTAAAGGTAATGAATTTAGTACAAGCCTCTATATACTGGATTGGGCAGAGGGGAGTGACGGGAGGGGAGGAGGTATAGGGGTGATCAGGATGGTGGAATGAGATGGAAATTATTACCCTATGTCCATGTATGATTGCACAAACAGTGTGACTCTGCATTGTGTACAGCCAGAGAAGTGGGAAGTTGTGCTCCATTCTGTACACTGAGTTGAAATACATTCTGCTGTCATGTATAACTAATTAGAACAAATTAAAAAAATATCATTTAGCTTTAATTCTTTAGAAAATAGCCTAGAACAAAGGTTGCATGCTAACACTTTCTCAAAATTTGCAATACCATGCATGAGTGAGGAGAAAAGGGAAAGGTTGTGGGGCAAAAGTGTAGACAGATGTAATTAGGTGCTGGCATATTACCTAGATAACCATGATTTCTCAGGAAAACACAATTATTTCCTTGGCCAAATAAGAGGTTATTAATTACTAAAATTAACAAGTGAACTTATCAGTTAATACAAAAAATTGATTGCATATATTGACAACAATTTGAAAAATAAATGAATTGATGGAAAAACACAGATGAGTTGCATCTATTACATGGGTAGAGTAATCAACTTCTTACATACTTCCAAAAATAGTCTAACATTTTTATAGTCATCTCTGAATTTTCTGTTACGCAGAAATGTCTTCAATAAAATTTCCAAGAAATTTCCCTGAAAATAAATTGTGATGGTACAGAATCTGATGTGACCATCTGCAGGTCCTTGGCAAATTGTCCTCTGATGTTTGAGAGCTTGGGTTTCAATAAAAGCTCAGCAGAAACTCTTCAAAGTTGCCTCTTGGTTTGTCTGGGGGAACATCTTTCTGATATACCTGAACATCCTCATTATCTAACCCAAATAGTCTTTGTTCTTTCCTAGTTTTTTCCAGCATAACACCTGACTTTTGTGTGGCTCTTTTCCACCTGGGCCTTTGTCACACTTCCATGACTCCATAGGATTTCACAGAGCTTTAAGCAACAGAACACCTGTTGACAAGAGTATAGACATGAGATTTAAGCAGATGATACAAAAGGTTTATGGTTAAGCAACACTAGAATTCGAGTTTTACCTCCCTGAGCTATTATTGATAAAGTTGTTCCTGAAGAAATAAGTGATGAGATCAAGATGACATAAGGGAACTCGGGGGAACTTATCAACTTTTCTGCAGTTCCAAATACAAACAGCTAGAGAATACCTGTGCAGCAAGGTGAGCATCTGGGGAAACACACTGAGGATCGATATTTAACTGATGGAGACATGAGAGTCTGAGAAATTCTGGTTACAGAAACAGTGAGAAAAAGTTCATCGGTTTTGAACCTCACTCCAGCTGCCAGGATGGAGGAGACAGAAGGGTCACAACAAAGTGGGGGACACGGAAAAAATTGCTTTGAAAACCGCAGTAGCCCAGAATATTGGACTGAACTTAGCTGGCACGGAAGCTGCACGGAGTGCTGGTGTGGAGAAGTGATCACCTTCCTCAATTTTTAAGTGGCACACCATGGCAGGAAGTCATTTTATGAAGGTCAAATCTTGGCTGGTAGTGAAAGGGAAGCTAAACTCCAGCATCCTCTCACTCCTGGAGATTGCAACAAGGCTTGGCATAGGAAAACAACTTTGAATTACACAGAGATCACAGCAAGCCCAGGGACACCGAGTGCTGGCTGCCCACCAGGTAGAAGCAGAGCTGGGATAGGGGCAGAAGCAGAGCTGCAGAAGGAAAGGATCCAGGGCAGGGTGTGCTCATTTGCACAGACTCCTGTGTTTTTGCCAGGGCAGAGCACAGGGTTTTCTGGGGACACACACACACACACACACACACACACACACACAATCAAGTGGAAGATGCCCTATGAGTATCTGCTGGTGGAGCTACAGAAGGACAAGGTGAGAACTCTGTTAAAAACACTGGGCATGGACTTCTTTCCTGAGAGCATGCAGAATCATTGGCTGCACCCCGGTGGGCTTTGGTCCCTGGGTGACACAAACCTTGGGGCCATCATGTTTGTGCTACCTGAGATAATTCCAGTGTCCCGCCCTGACATGGAGCAACTGAGTAGACTAAGATTCAGTCCTAAACATGGTAAGAGATGAAAGTGCAGCTCTCCATCCAGCAAGGAGCCTGTGGATGCAGCTGCCACCTCAATGCACAGAGACTTGCTGAGGTCATGCGCCTGTGACTTGAACATACTCCACACCCCCGTATCGCACAGATTTCTAATCCAGAGGTTCCCCCAAACTCTCTCCACCTTCCATACCTAGGCAAAGAGAAAATTTGGTCTTTTCAATTATAGTTTTTTATTTTCTTAGATGGTTTTTTTTTGTGTGTGTGCTAGTTAGTGCTGATCCCCTTCTTGGTTGTGACTGTATACTTTTATACAAATTTGTAGTTTTTAAAAATTTTGCTAATTACATACTCTGTTTTTTACTGTTTCAATTTCAGTACTCTCTTCTCTATTTTGACTTTCTTGTCACTTTTTTTCGTTTTTCCCTCTGATTTCTTTCTTATTATCTTTCTTTTTTTGCTTTAAGTTTTCTTTTTTATTTGGATTTGTTGTACACAAATGGATTACAGCTGTTGTTTCTCTGGTTGTACATGAAATAGAGTCACGCCATTTGTGTAATCATGCATGTACATAGGGTAATGATGTTTCTCTGATTCTGTTATTATTCTTACCCCCTTCCCCGATCCCACCCCCCCATTGCCTTATGCAATCCATCCTTCCTTCATTCTTGCCTCCCTCTCACCCCGCATTATGTATCATCATCCACTTATCAGAGATATCATTCGGCCTTTGGTTTTTGGAATTGGCTAATTCTCACTTAGCATGACCATTTCCAACTGCATCCATTTACCTGCAAATGCCATAATTTTATTCTTCTTTATGGCTGAGTAATATTCCATTGTGTATATATACCACAGTTTCTTTATCCATTCATCTATTGAAGGGCATCTAGGTTGGTTCCACAATCTAGCTATTGTAAATTGAGCAGCTATGAACATCGATGTGGCTACATCACTGTAGTAGGCTGATTTTAAGTTCTTTGGGTATAGGCCAAAGAGTGGGATAGCTGGGTCAAATGGTGGATCCATTCCAAGTTTTCTAAGGAATCTCCACACCACTTTCCAGCGTGGTTGCACTAATTTGCAACCCTACCAGCAATGTATGAGTGTACCTTTTTCCCCACATCCTCGCCAACACCTATTGTTGCTTGTATTCTCGATAATACACTTTGTAATTGGGGTGAGATGGAATCTTAAGGTGGTTTTGATTTGCATTTCTCTTATTACTAGGGATGCTGAACATTTTTTCATATATCTGTTGATTGCTTGTAGATATTTTTCTGTAAAGTGTCTGCCCATTTCCATAGCCCATTTATTGATTGGGTTATTTGTATTTGTAAAGTTTTTTGATTCTTTATAGATTCTGGAAATGAGTGCTCTATCTGACATGTGTGTGGCAAAGATTTTCTCCCACTCTGAAGGCTCTCTCTTCACATTGCTGATTGTTTCCTTTGCTGAGAAAATGCTGTTTAGTTTGAACCTATCCCAATCATTGATTCCTGCTTTTATTTCTTGTGCTTTGGGAGTTATGTTTAGGAAATCTGGTCCTAAGCTGACATGATGCAGATTTGGACCTACTCTTTCTTCTATTAGGTGCAGGGTCTCTGGTCTAATTCCTAGGTCCTTGATCCATTTTGAGTTGAGTTTTGAGCAGGGTGAGAGATAGGGTTTTAGTTTCATTTTGCTGCATATGGATTTCCAGTTTTCCCAGCACCATTTGTTGAAGAGGCTGTCTTTTTCCCATTGTATGTTTTTGGCACCTTTGTCTAGTCTGAGAAAATTGTATTTCTGTGGGTTTGTCTCTGTGTCCTCTACTCTGTACCATTGATCTACCTGCCTATTTTGGTGCCACTACCATGCTGTTTTTGTTACTATTGCTCTGTAGTATAGTTGAAGGTCTGGTATTGTGAAACCCCCTGCTTCGCTCTTCTTGCTAAGGATTGCTTTAGCAATTCTGGGTCTCTTATTCCTCCAAATGAATTTCATGATTGCTTGCTCTATTTCTATGAGGTCCGTCATTGGGATTTTAATTGGAATCACATTGAATTTGTATAGTGCTTTTGGTAGTATGGCCATTTTGACAATATTAATTCTGCCTATCCAAGAACATGGGAGATCTTTTCATCTTCTCAGATTTTCTATGATTTCTTTCTTTAGTGTTTTGTAGTTCTCGTTGTAGAGGTCTTTCACCTCTTTTGTTAAATTGACTCCCAGGTATTTTATTTTTTTTGAGGCTATTGTGAATGGGGTAGTTTTCCTAACTTCTCTTTCAGAGGATTCATCACTTATCAATAAGAATGCATTAGATTTATGAGTGTTAATTTTATGTCCTGCTACTTTACTGAATTCATTTATGAGTTCCAGAAGTTTTCTGGTGGAATTTTTTGGGCTCCTCTAAATATAGAACCATGTCATTGGCAAATAGGGATAGTTTGAGTTCTTCTTTTCCTATTTGTATTCCTTTAATTTATTTAGTCTGTCTAATTGCTCTGGCTAGAGTTTCAAGGATGATGTTGAATAGAATAGTGGTGAAAAAAGACATCCCTACTGTGTTCTGGTTTTCAGGGGGAATGCTTTCAATTTTTCTCCATTTAGGATGATGTTGGCTGTAGGTTTAGCATAAATAGCCTTTACAATGTTAAGGAATGTCCACACTATCCCTATTTTTTCTAGTGCTTTGAGCATGAAGGGGTGCTGTATTTCATCAAATGCTTTCTCTGCATCTATTGAAATAATCATGTCATCCTTAACTTTAAGTCTGTCAATGTGGTGAATTACATCTATTGATTTCTGAATATTAAACCAACCTTGCATCCCTGGGATGAAACCCACTTGATCATGATGCACTATCTTTTTAATATGATTTTGTATGTGATTCACTAAAATTTTATGAAGAATTTTCACATCTATTTTCATTAGGGATATTGGACTGAAATTTTCTTTCCTTGATGTGTCTTTGTCTGGTTTTGGTATCAGGGTGATATTAGCTTCATAGAATGAGTTTGGAAGGGTTCCCTCCTCCTCTATTTCATGGAATTCTTTGAGGAGTATTGGAATTAGACCTTCTTTGAAGGTCTTGTAGAACTCGGCTGTGAATCCATCAGGTCCTGATGGATTTGTTGGTAGACTTTTGATGACTTCTCCTATTTCATTTCTTCAAATTGTTGTATTTAAATTGTGTATGTCCTCCAGATTCAGTCTAGGTGGCTCATATGCCTCTAGGAACCTGTTGGTGTCTTCAAGATTTTCTATTTTGTTGGAGTATAAATTTTCAAAATAATTTCTAATTATGTTTTGTATTTCAGTAGTGTCTGTTGTGATATTTTCATTTCCATCACGAATTTTAGTAATTTGGAGTTTCTCTCTCCTTCTCTTCATTAGTGTGGCTAAGGGTTTATCAATTTTATTTTTTCAAAGAACCAACTTTTTGTTTTGTCAATTTTTTGAATTGTTTCTTTTGTTTTAATTTCATTGATTTCTGCTCTGATTTTAATTATTTCCTGTCTTCTAATACATTTGGTGATAAACTGTTCCTCTTTTTCTAGGGCTTTGAGCTATAATGTGAGGTCGTTTACTTGTTCACTTTTCATTCTTTTATTAAATGCACTCCATGCAATGAATTTTCCTCTTAGCACTGCATTCATAGTATCCCAGAGATTTTGATATGTTGTATCTGTAGGAGTGCCTGAGGAGCTCAGGCTCTTCCTCTTCCCATAATTGGTCTGATCACGAGCCAATCATGAGCCTAGCACAAGCATGCGTCGGGAGTGTGGCAGGGGGTGTTAACAGCTGTTGGTAATTGTAATTGATGAATGTCTGCTATATAAGCATACTTGTTCTGTATTAAACCAAGCCTGGTCTTCAGAACCCGAGTTCCCGGTGTGGTGTTAGTGCCGTCACACTCACCCTCCTTACCCCCCCAGGCCCCTCCTGTTCCACTTTACAACAGTATCTTTGTTCTTGTTTACCTCTAAGAATTTTTTAATTTCCCCCCGATGTCTTCTGTTATCCATGCATCATTCAACAGCATATTATTTAACTTCCAGGTGTTGGAGTAGTTTCTGTTTTTTATTTTATCATTGATTTCTAATTTCATTCCATTATGATAGAATGCAAGGTAGTATCTTTATCTTTTTGTATTTGCTAAGAGTAGCTTTGTGGCATAACATATGGTCTATTTTAGAGAAGGATCCATGTTCTGCTAAGAAAAAAGTGTGCTCACTTATTGATGGATAGAATATTCTATATATGTCTGTTAAATCTAATTTATCGATTGTGTTATTGAGTTCTATGGTTTCCTTGTTCAATTTTTGCCTGGAAGATCTGTCCATCAATGAGAGAAGAGTGATAAAGTCACCCAGTATTATTGTGTTTTGGTCTATTTGGTTCCTAGAATTGAGAAGGAGCTGATTGACGTACATTGATGAGCCATTGTTTGGGGCATAAATATTTATGATTGTTATGTCTTGCTGATTTATGCTTCCCTTAAGTAGTATGAAATATCCTTCTTTATCCCTTCTGACTAACTTTGGGTTGAAGTCTGCTTTGTCTGAAATGAGGATGGAAACCCCAGCTTTTTTACTCAGTCCATGTGCATGGTATGTTTTTTCCCCAACCTTTCACCTTTAGTCTGTGGGCATGTTTTTCCATGAGATGAGTCTCTTGAAGGCAGCATATTGTTGGGTCTTTCTTTTTAATCCAATCTGCCAGTCTATGTCTTTTGCTTGATGAGTTTAGACCATTAACATTCAGGGCTATTATTGAGATATGACTTGCATTCCTGGTCATTTTGACTTATTTTTGACTTTTAACCTAATTTGATTTCTCCTTTAATTGGCTGTTCCTTTAGGGTAATTCCTCCCTTTGTTGACTTACATTGTTGTTTCTTATATCTTCCTCTTGGAATATTTTCCTGAGAATGTTCTGAAGGGCAGGCTTTCTATTTGTGAATTCTTTAAGCTTTTGTTTATCATGGAAGAATTTTATTTCATCTTCAAATCTGAAGGTAAGTTTTGCTGGGTATAAGATTCTTGGTTGGCATCCATTTTCTTTCAGCGCTTGAAATATGTTGTTCCAGGCCCTTCTTACTTTTAGGGTCTGGGCTGAGAAATCTGCTGATATCTGTATTGGTTTCCCCCTGTAGGTAATCTGATGCTTTTCTCTTGCATCCTTTAAAATTCTATCTTTACTTTGTATGTTAGATATTTTCATTATAATGTGCCTGGGTGTGGATCTGTTATGCTTTTGTGCATTTGGTGTCCTATAGACCTCTTGAATTTGATTTTCCATTTCATTCCTCAGATTTGGGAAATTTTCTGGTATTATTTCATTGAACAGATTATTCTTTGGTTTGTATCTCTGTGCCTCCCTCAATCCCAATAACTCTTAAATTTGGTCTTTTCATGATGTCCCATAATTCTTGGAGGTTGTGTTCATGATTCTTTACCATCTTCTCTGTTTCGTTGAGTTTGTTTTCAAGATTGAATATTTTGTCTTCATTGTCTGATGTTCTGTCTTCCAAGTGATCTAGCCTGTTGGTTAAGCTTTCTATTGAGTTTTTAATTTGGTTTATTGTTTCCTTCACTTAAAGGATTTGTTGTTGTTGTTGTTGTTGTTGTTTTCAGAATCTCTTTCTCTCTTTATTGAAATGATCTTTTGCTTCCTGCAGTTGCTCTTTTAGCATTGCCTGCATTTGCTTGCTTGTCTCATCGTTCACTTCTCTGATAATTTTAATTATGTACATTCTGAACTCCCTTTCTGACAATGCTTCTGCCATGATGTCATTGGGTTCTTTTGATATAGTATCTGGGTTTGTTTGGGACACTTTCTTCCCTTGGTTTCTCATGTTGCTAGTGTATCTTCCCCTTTAGTAGTGTGAATCCTAGGTATTGCAGTTTCCCCTTAAAGACTTATAGGTTTTCTACTGATTTCCAATACCTCACCTTGAAGTGAGAGATCAATATTAGCAGCACACCATATAAACAATATGCATCCTTGATCTAAATAGTCCCTATTAAGATATTAACAGTGTTGTCAGAGATGAGTTCAACTTATTATCTACAACATAACCAAAAGTTTGCAATAAGTACTGCAATTTCTAATGTTGGACAGGGAGAATGAGGAGGAGTATAGGACATAACATTAATGAGATAAGAAGTGAGTCTATAGATATACTATGTCATAGGAATAGTGGAAGTAGAATTGAAAGAAATAGGTTGTTAGCATGAGAAAAAAGAGATTCTCCAAGGAAACAGATATATAAGAGGAAGATAGAGTGATTAGAATATTAATAAAAGAAAAATGTAGGAATATAGTGGGTATAATAGGAATAATTGTAATAACACAACTAATTTAAAAATGTTCTGTAATAAAATTATACTATACTTTTCAAACCTCCTATTTTTCAATGGCCTGATGCCCGAGAGGTGCTTGATCAAGTGGTGACCCAAGAAGGGTGCTGTCCCACTACCTCCAGATTGGGAATAACCAATGTGTCTGGATAAAGGTGACCTGGTGTTGATAGATGATCAGTTGCAGCATGGGTGCTAGCCTCTGTGCCAGGGTGTGGACCTGGGCACTAGACTGAGGTAGGGGAAGGGGGCGCAGACCTGTGCTCAGTGATGGAGACAATGGGCTTAATGGCCCAGGCAGGCCTGAGCTCCTCCCTGGGGATTCTGGCGGCAGCAGACCAGTACTCTCTGCTGGGGATGGTGTACAATCTCATATTATCATTTCAATATATATATATAAAATGTATATACATATATATATATTTCTTTTTTTGCTTTCTACTTTAGCTGTTTCTTCTTTCCTTTTCCTTTCTCTGTTCTATGTATTTTAAAATTAATTCTACATGCTTTTCTTGTTCCTGCTTCTGGTTTTATTGTGTGTATTTTTTGCTTTTACTGTTTCTTCTTTCCTCTTTCTATTATATATAGTTTTAAACTAATTCTTTGGTGATACTGGGGATTGAACCCAGAGATGTTTGGCTACTGAGCTGCATCTCTAGTGCTTTTTACTTTTATCTTTTATTTTTGAGAAATGGTCCTCACTGGAAGGCCCAGGCTGGCCTTGAACTTGCCATCCTCTCTCATTCTCCATTCGAAGGTGTGCACCACTCCACCGGGCTAAATTTACATTAGTTTTTACCTAATTTCTTCAGCATTTTCTAAACTGTCACTTCTCATTTTTTCTCTTTGATTAGGGGAGTTGTAGAAAACATGGTTAATTAGTTTTTATCATATATTAGTATATGGTTTGCTGCCAAGCTACCATATGAATGTGGTTATTCTCTCCTCTTAAAATGGTGCTGGGGAATGGAAATAGCACTTTGAGGATGTTAAGTAGGTTATTTGATGCTGAGATAAACTCCCAGCACTGAACACTGTAAAGAGAAAGAAGTTCACACAACATGGAAGCCATGGTTATTTCCTCCAAAGGGACAAATATCAACATAAACACAAGGAAAAAAATGCTTCCAAAACTACATAAATTCCTAATAACTATATCAATGGATACCAAGATGGAGGAGATACTGGGGAACAAATATAAAAAGCTGATTGCTAAAATTATCAATCAGTTAAAGAAAGAACTAACGAAGGAACTAAAAGACAATTTAGGTTATTAAAGAACATTTCAATAAAGAGAGAGAGAGATTCTGAAAGAGAACCAAACAGAAACTTTGGAAATTAATGGCACAGTAATTCAAATTAAAAACTCAGCAGAAAGTCTTCAGTAGACTAGATCAAGCAGAAGCAGAATTTCAGGGCTTGAAGACAAACTGGAGGAACAGGAACATTCAGACAGTTCTCAAGGAGGGAAAAGCAAGAAAAGGGGATCAAAATACATAAAAACTCTGGAATAAATTTGAAAGACCTAATTTAAGACCCACAGGTATTGAGAAAGTAGCAGAGATGCAGGCTAATGGCACTAATAACCTATTCAGTGAAATAATAGCAAAAAAACTTCCTAGGCTTGGGAATGAGATGGGCATTCAGATGCTGAAGGTATTTTAAACCCCAAATAGACAAGACAAAAAAAAAAAAAGGAAAGAAAAGAAAAGAAAAGAAACTCTTGAAGACACATTAACATTAAAGATGCAATAAATAAATAAATAAATAAATCCAGAATAAAGAAAGAATCTTAAAATCTGTAAAAGAAAATGTCAAGTCACTTATAAAGTTGAGCCAATTAAAAGAGCAGCAGATTTCTTAGAAAGAAGCTTAAATTTCAGGAAGTCTTGGAACAAGGTATTTCAAACTCTGAAAAAAAAAATTCTGCAAATCTAGGTTGTTATATATGGCAAAGTGTATCTGTAGAATCTAAGATAAAATGAAAACCTTCCAAGATAGCATAAGCTAAAGGAATTCATGACCATTCAGTCAGCATTGCAGAAGATAATTAAAGAAAGTCTACAAGCTGACGAAGATTAAAAACAATCAAAAGAGTTCAAAAAAGAATAAATCTCTTTAGAAGAGTAGGTAAGAAAATGAGGTAAGGTTTGAATCAAATATTAGAAACCAAACAAAATTTAAAAATGTAAATCACATCTATGTAAATGGTATCAATTCTTCAGTTAAAAGAAGTAGATTGGCATATAGATTGTATTGAAAAACAAGTCTCAACTTTATGTTGCCTTCAGGAAATACACCTCATTGACAAAGACATCCACAGACTGAAAGTGAAAGGATGGAAAATGATATTCCATGCTAATAAAATCCGAAAAGCAAGCAGGAGTAGCTACTTCATATCTGACAAAGTAGACATCAAACAAAAATTAGAAGAGACAAAGAAGGTCACTACATATTGGTAAAACAAAATCCAACAAGAAGATACAATGATTATATATATTTATGTCCTGAACACCAGTTCACCCAATTTCTTAAAGCAAAAACTACTTTGTACAAAGCTTCAAGTGGGCCCCAATACAATAACAATTTTTTGACTTCAATACATCTATAATGCACTAATAAAAAAACATTTAAAACATTATACTACAGAGCCATAGTGACAAAGCATGGGACTGGCACAGAAACAAACACATAGACCAGTGGAACACATAGGCACAGAAAGAAACTCACACACCTATAGTCATCTGATTTGAGTCAAAGGTGCCAAGAGCATACAATGGAGAAAAGAAAGCCTTTTTAACAAGTGATACTTGGAAAACAGAATATCCTTAAATAGAAGAATGAAACCAGATCCTGTCTCTCAGCTTGTACTAAAGTCAACTCCAAAAGGACCAAAGACCTAAATGTAAGACCAGAGACTTTGAAACTGTTAGATAAAAAACAGGGGAAGCACTTCAACATATAGACATAGGGAAGACTTCCTGAACAGGGCCCCTTACAGCTCAGGAAATAAGAGAGAGAATCAACAATTGGATGTGATTACAGTAAAGCCTTCTGCAGCAAAAGAAACAACAGAGGGAAGAAAAACTTAGAGAAGGTGAGAAAATCTTTGCAAGCCACTTTTCCAAGAGAGGATTAATATCTTAAATATGTAAAAAGCTAAATTAACTCAACAACAAAAAAAAGGGGCATGCCTAATTGTAGATTGAGACCATTAGGGCAGAGGAAAGGAACGAGGAGGAGTAATGAGGAAGAAAAATGATGATATTATGTTATTCTGTGTGTAAAACTATGACATAATGAACTCTGTCATTCTGTTTAACTGATATGCACCAATAAAATGCAAGCAAAATAAAGAAGGCAACCTTACAATTAAAAAAGAAATAACTGTTAGGGGTGATAGATATGCTAACAACTCAGATTTGATCATTATACAATGTATACACATATTAAAACATCACATTGCACTCCATAAACATATACAATTATTATGTTTTAATCATAACTAAACTTAAAAAAATAGTGTTTCTGAGTTTATTCTAAAAGTGATCACCATCACTAGATGTCATTTACTCCTTCTTCCCAAGAAAGTTGAATTATTTGCTTCATAAATCTGAATACTTTTAAAAAGATATTCTTTTATGAGCTGGTATGTGCCAGCCTTGGCATGTATTTTTTATTTTCCAAACATTTTCTAAATCCTAATCTGAGAATCATATAATATTTTTCTAACCAAAATGCTAAGGCATTTTAACCTTCAGAGACTACCTCTCTATATAGTGTAAAAAGAATTATTTTGAGAGTTCTTCAAATGATATAGACCATCACTCACTTACCTCACCTACCTGTATGTAAAATTCTTATCCTATAATGTACACAGAGTCATAATAAACACACTGAAGTGTTTGGATCTGTCCAAACTTCTTTGTTTCTTTTTCTTAGCTTAATATAGTGGAAAGTGAAAATTATTTATTCAGTGAAAATGTCATATTTTGTGAGTCATTCATTCAGCAGTGTTTGGTTAATTTGATTTTGTTGGGCATTTTTATAAATCTGATATATTTACCCAGAGGACTTTTGGCACTAGAAGCATATTAAAATCAGCAAAAAATAACTATCTAGGCCTAGGATTGGGAAGACTCAATTGCATCCAGATGAGGACCAAATCCAGTTCATATTTCCAAAGCAAATAAAATTAATTGTGTCAAAAATTAATCCTTTGGAGACTTCTGGAATGTGTATTTATTCCCATTCTAATTACTGAGGCATTCTTGCGACCCTATTTTGCATTATCTGCACATTCCCCCATCCTCCTTTTTGTCTTTCTTTTGGTTCCTTAGCCTCTTTATTTCTGATTCATATAGTTTTTCTGGATTTATAATAGAAAGTAAGAATTGAGGCAAATACATAGAGAATTTGAGTTTTTTTTTTTTAAATTCATGTTTTCCAAATCTTTACCTCATTTTTGACCAGTTTAATAGCCTCCACACTAAGTTCTTTGGCTGGGAAAGTCCCATATCCTCATTTATCTGATGTGCTTTGTAAGAAAATCCTCCTTAAACACCCTTTCTAAGAGGGCAGCTTTGAGTGGCACTGTTGGGATGCCCATGGGCCATTATCCATGTAAGAGCAGGGGAGAGAATAGAAACATGGCCACTGGGACTGGCACTGGCCATAATAGAAACCTAAATGACCTATGTGTGCATGTGCCTTGGGCCACCCATGGTAGGGTGACCTACCTGTGAATACTTCCCATCTAATGTGGCTGAGCAGGAAAAGTCTAGAAGCACTGGTTAAATCTTTAAGTGATGCCTGGCTTGCACAGTGCTCACTGACCAACATCCCACACACCTCATTGCCCTCACTGACCCTCATGGTTTCCACATTCTGTTCCTAGGAGCCTTCTCCTTATATAATGAGCTCAATTCTTGCTTCCTCAAGCTCTTGTTTTTTACCAATATCACTTATTCCTCCACGACTCCTCCAACACACTGTTTGCACCCACTGTTTCCATGCAGTTATGAGGTGTCACAATGAAGTAAGAACTTGAATTTTTTAATCGCACACACACACAAACCATGAGCATTAGAATTAGTACTGTAAACTTGTTATGGACTGAATGCTCCCTCCCAGTTCACATTGGATCCTTGCTACAGTTTGGATGTGAGGTGTCCTCTGGAAGCTCATGGGTGAGACAAGGCAAGTGGGTTTGGAGGAGAAATGATTGGGTTGTGACAGCCTTAACCCAATCAGTGATTTAATCTGATAGGAATTAACTGAGTGGTAGCTGAGGGTGGGTAGGGTGTGGCTGGGGGAGGTGGGTCATTGGGGCGTGGCTTTGAATTATGTATTTGATTAACTGAGCTTAGTCTCTCTCTGCTGCTTCATTGTCATGTGAGCAGCTTCCCTCTACCACACTCTTCCACCATGATGGTGTGCCTCACCTCGAGCCCTAAGGCATGGATCCTACTGTCTTTGGACTGAGACTTCTGAAACCATGAGCCCTTAAATAAACTTTTCCTCCCCTAAAATTGTTCTGGTCTGGTCTTTTAGTCACAGCAGTGAAAAAACTGACTGAAAAAATTCCCTAACCCTTAATTTCATGGTATTAGGAATGGGGTCTCTGGGTGCTAAGAAGGATCAGATGAACTCATAACAATACAGCCCTCATGAATGAAATTAGTGTCCTTATAAAACTTGCAAGAGAACTTGCTTCCCTCTCTGCCAGGTGAAGATGCAGAGGAAAGACCACGTTGGATCCCTGTGATAGTTTGGGATCCACACTTTGGATCCAACACCTCACATCCAAAATCTGTGAACCAGCAAGTGAGCCCTTACCAGACAGGAAATATGTCAACACTTTGACTTTGGATTTCCCAGCGTCCTGAACTGTGATAAATAAATGTTTGTTGTTTAAGCCACCCAGCTTATAGAATTATGTTACAGCAGCCATAGTTGACTGAAACAATAAAAGGTGGTCTCCTGAAAGATATGTCCATGTTCTAACTCCCAAAATCTCTGAATGTAATTTTATTTGGTTCTTTACAAATTTAAGTAAATTAAGTATTCAAGTTATATATCAAGATGGGATCATCCTACCTGGTAGGTCCCAAATCCAATGCAAGTATCCTTAGAAAAGACAGAAGAGGAGAATGCATAGAGTCTTGTGAAGAAAGAGGTAGGGATTGGAGTGATGGGGTACCAACTGCTGAATGCTTATGGCTCCCAGAAGCTGGGAAAAGCAGGGAAGGATTATCTCCCAGAGTCCATAGAGGAGAGTGGTCCTACTCACACCTTGAATTCAGACTTCTGCCCTCTGAAACTTAAGGAGAAAGAATTTTTATAGTTTTAAGTTGCTCATTTTGTGGTAAATTCTTCTTGTAGTCCTAGGAATCTAATATATATACCAAGGGAGGAAACCTTCGATAACTGCTCCAAAAATATTGCATTAAACAAGCAATTTAAAAAAGTACCCTGGTTTAGGAACAATTAGCGGGGCTGGTATCTACACTAGAGTGTCATGTGGGTTGACAGGCATTCTGATTGGTTGAGAAGCATTTGAATGGCGGGTGGCTTGATCATATGGATTGCAAAATGTTTCAAAGGTCATTTCCAATCATTTCTGCATCTGAAATTCAGCATAGCATGTGATGCATTCTCAACATTTAGCAATATTGTATGGACCGACAGAATAAACTGGGCTGCCAGCCATTCCCCAAAACAGGTATAATTATTCAATAATCATAACTTACTGTGGATCATGGGCATTATTTCTAAAGTTGATTTTATTTCTTATTTGGCTATTTCTAAGTTTAAGCCCAAGGACAAATGAGGACCACGTTAAAAGAATATGAAACAAGTTTGAAGTTCTAGAAATGAGTTGAGAAATGGAATGTTTGTAGAAGAAGCAGAACTTTTGAGGGTGACCATGCTCTGCTTATGTTGAGCAAAGCAGACCCTAGTGTTAAAACTGAGAAGACAGTGCCTTCATTCAGACTCCCATTGTGGTTTTAATTCCTAAGTGAGTTCTGACTCCTAGACATTTCTGCAGACAGTCATGTCTTCTAGCATTTTTATAATCCCTTATAAATTCAAGATAGTTCTACTATGCTGAGAGATTAAATTTTTGTATTTCTTGATTTTTAGACCAAACTAAATAAATTTACACAAAGGTTGTTTTGTCTTCATTCAATCAAACAGATTCTTGGTTTGAACACACACATCTTTTTACCAGCTGAATGAACTCAGGAAGTTAGCCATTTAAAAATAATTAGTATGACTGATTTTTAAACCAGAGTAAAAATGCAGACAAAAATTCTACATCTAGGTAGAGTCTTCCTGTGTCTTTAGTCTTTAGCCATGTTTCTTTATAATGCTGTGTGCTATTTTAGCACCAAGAAGTAGGCTGATGTGTTTTTTTTTTTTTGTAAATGATATGTGATTCTTCATTGTAGCTTTAAAAGTCCTGTTAAGTATAAATGCACTGATTAATACAATGTAGGTCACAAAAGGCCAACTTAAAATTTACATGACTTGCCTTTACATACCCTTAAGAGACATTTAAAGGCTATCTATGCACAAAACCAAACACAGGAAAAAAATATACCTGAAAATCAAATGATTCAATGTCATAGACAAGAACACAGGTTTGTAGTGCTGAATATTTCACTCATGTATATTGTAACTAGACCAGAATTTTCTAATGTCATTCAAATGTGAAGGATTTTGCATGACCAATTCTGCAGAACCCAGTGCAAATTGATGAAAGCATTCTTACACTGGGTTGGAAGGAGGTCTCCCTAAGGTATTTTCCCAAGCCAAGGTTCTGTGATTTGATATGAATGCAGAACAACACAAAAGTATAAAAATGAATTAGGTGGAGTTTTTAAAAAATAACATGTACTGTGTGCCAGGCTTGATGCTAGTCACGCGCTTATGTTACTCTGTCCTAGTGGATGCTGTGGGAACCGCTCAGGACCCTCTTCAGGACTAACACACTTGTTCCCCCACTGCTGGCAGTAGGGGCAGCTACTTTCTCCCCTAGAAATTGGTCTTCACCAAAAGAGGTTCCCTCACTCCAGGTTATGTCCTTTTCCCTGGGGGAGCCTTCACCTAATGGCTGTAGGAATATCTACCTGCTTTGCCTCAAGTTGGGATAATTTTGAGGACCCATTCCAGTTCTTGCAGAGCTCTTTTGGGGACTAGCAGGAACCTCTCCGGCATCTCAGTTCAATGACTCCCATGTCCCATGCTACGTCATTCATGCCCTTACAAGTGTTGTTGCTGTTTTTCTCCCCAGTGAGCATACTTCCTGCTCACAATCTGCCTCACAACACCTTTTCCAGGAAACGACCTAAGAACCTCAGTGAAAAGTAAGCATAAATTTTAGTATCTATGTCAGTTAAAGTACCTTAAAAAAAAAAAACAAAAAAACCCTGTTGAGATAAAGCTTATGTAGTTAGCAAGGAAGCTTTGAAAATGGGCAGCAAAAATGAAACTGCTAAAAGGCAACATCCTGAGCACGTGTCCATAGGGCTCCTCTACGAGTTGCCATTGTGCCAGATGGTCCCCCATTGGTTCCAACCCAGTTTGAAAGGGTCTCTTTCTCCAAAAATGAATAGAGATAGATTGGTGGAGATCCTGGGCCTTGAAGAAGGAAACAGCACGTAGAATCCAAAATGGAGAAAACTCCCATTGCCAAGGTTGAAAATGAAGATACTAGAAGACATTTCTGGGGGAAGTTAAGGAGTGGCAGCTGTTTTGCAGAGGTGAAGCCTCCAGAGCGTCATGGCAGCTGGGAGGTGTTATCCTAACCGGAAGCTTGATGGACTCCACTGGGAGAGACCAGGAAGGAGGACAATTAGGCACCACAGGGACTCTCCAGAGTGGTGTGAGCCCAAACTGCTTGGTGGCCTGCAAAAGGCAGAACCCAAGTAAAGTGGAAAAACAGGTATTCTTCCATTTAAAGCACATCAAAGACAATCATCTCTTAATCCACCCTAAGATTGGGGTTTCTCTGTTCCTCAGAAAGAAAATGTTTGACGCTAACATTAGGAAGATCTCTACTTTTATATACATTCACTAGACAAGAAGTAATCTTTGTAATGGAGTTTTCAGCCAGCGTCTGCTCATCTTTCTCGAGTCTGTCATCTTTATAAAGAGGTATGTGTTACCCTATAGATCTCAGAGATTCTCTGGCCTCCAGTGAGTGGCATCAGAATCATCTTTAAGCTAATGTTGCCTGTGATGGAGGTATTTCTTCTGATCCTGCTCCATACCACATTTTCAGAGCCCTGGTGTCTTTTTTTTTCTTTTATTTTTTGTTGACTTAATATCTCATACTGGGCATCAGGAAACAGGAGGCAGAAGAAGTCAGACCTGCTGCTGCGGCAGCCACTAAGCTGCTCTGGGTCGTAGAGCAAGAAATTCTGCCTCCAACCCCCAATGTTCTTTGTTTCTGTTTTAAAATCTGTATCTGTATAATCTAGAACAATGCTATCTTATAAGACGCCCAGAGTGATGGAAAATATTTTGTACATTCAATGCTAATATAATAGCTATGAGCCATATGTATCAATTGGGCAATGGAAATATGGTTCATATGGCCGAGAAACTCAACTTCTATTTAATTTTTATTAACTTCCATTTAAATGTACATAGTCACATGTGGCTGGTGGCCAACATATGGGAGAGCACAGAGCTACTTTGACATTGAGGTGCTTAAGTTCCCCACTGCTATTACTTTAAGAAGTAGGGAGACTCTGCCACTGGAATAAATAGTTATGAAATTTTGCGGCTTCATTGCAGGTGAAAGCTTACAGTCTCCTTTACTCTTGGTCAGCTTCTCCTAACAGTTCAGGCTTCCTATGACCTACAACCAAAGTTTTCCCACTACAGATGGTTGGCCAAATCTACCCTATTGGTGGTTTTGCAAAAATAAAAAATAAAAAATAAATAAAATGGAGAGCAGCAACAGCAGTATTGGAGCCCAGCCTGCCACTTGTTCGGATCGGCTGTGACTGCTTGACTTCTTTCGTGCCACAATGGCAGCACTGAGTGGTTTTGGCAGAGACTGTTTGGCTGGCAAAGTGGAAAATATTACTCTCCAGCCTTTACAGAATAAATATGCCCATCCCTGATTTAGAATAAAATAAAGTTGCTCTTTCATTATAATAATAAATGTTTATTCCTCTGTAATTTTAAAATCTGTTTTAGAGGATAAGGTTTTTGTATCAGTGTGTTGGATGCCTTTTGATTTTTCTCCTCTTTTTGACATCAATTAAACAGCCCTGGCTCAGTAGGCTAGAACTTTTCCGTGCTTCATTTCAAATTTTGACAATCTGATGATGTGTCCTGGGCAGTGTGCGTCCCAGAAAGCTGACCGGACACTGTGCCACTATGCTGGTGATTTCGTAATGCTTCCAGGGGACTTTGGAACTCTCCAGGTGATTTTCCCTCACTCTCGCTTTCTCTTAAAAATATATAAAATTGAGTTCATTATTATTCACCATCTCACCAATTTTCCAAATTTTCTGCAACAGATTCATTCACAGAACTAACCAAATAGAATTCACTCAAAGTACAAATATAACTTCAATTTCTCATTTGTAGACAGGTTGGGATTTATAAGAACTTCTACTACAACACATCTGCTTGCTTTTATTAATATGTCCCAGAATCATGTTTTTCAATACAAAGTCATAGTGTCTGGTGGCTGCTTCCAGGAGGCATGTGGATGATGGTCTGCATATCAATAAAAAAGCTAATATCTAGTATCTGTTTTTGTTTTTTTTTAATGGTGGGAAAATGACGGTACTAAAATTTTAGTCTCACTTCTGCTACTGTAACTCCGGCTTATTGTTCAAAGAGTTCTGAAAGATCAGTAATCAGGCTTTGGAGCAAATGAGTCAGTAGGCACACAGGTGGGATATTTGATGTACTTGACAAGCATGGCTTCTTCCCAGTGGTGGCTTCAATCTTCAGAAAGAACAAAGAACACAAGGCACAAGGCACCAAGTAGTTGGCAACCAAAACAGGGTTCTAACTCAGTGATGGCAAGGTGTTACCTTTACACTTAATCGCCACGGTTTTTGCTCACGTAATTGTTTTTTCCTACTTAAAAAATAGGTTTTTCTTCTTAAATTCAATTCCTGGTTTGTGGTCTAGAACAACATCTCAAGCAGGGATACTCTAATGCTGATCTCCTTGGTTTTCACATTGACTCCATGCTGGGATGAAGATTTGGTTCTTCAACATCAGAATGATACCTTAAAACATATTTTACCTTAATGAAAACTATAAATATTGTAAACCAGAAATATAATTCAGTTCCTATTTAAAATGATTTTGGGGCATCTGTCAAAACAGTTTTCTGTACTGATGTACTGTTCTGAAATGGTCTAGAGGGAGACTGGAACCCAGCAGTGCAGGCACAAATTCTTCTGTCTCTGTAATTTCTAATTAATAGAAATACATCTATATGCATATATGTATATATATGCATATATTTAGATATCTATGTATTTCTCTCTATCTACATACACATATACATATATATATACATACATATGTATATACATCTACATCTGTACTGCGTATAACCAGGTGTCCACACTGTTGGTGACAATCTGTCTGACTTTATTAAGAGTCTTTTAACAAAATATCTAATATGTGTCTAGCATTTTGTGAGCAGATAAATTCTCATATTATCCTTACTTTTCCTTTCCTATCAATAGAACTATGATCATACCTATGAGTTGAACATCCTATTTCCCCATAGTGACCCTGGATGATGCATCTGTGGAAATAGCAAAACCCTAATATTGTAGGGGACAGAAAAGTATTATTTTTCAAACTAAAAAATAAACAAAATCATTAAAAATTGTGGATTAGTTAAACTTGAAACAATCCTGTACCTATACATTCTCTAATAAACTTCAGCACTTAATACTTGCTAAAACTATTGAACCAACCTAGAAAGTGGCCACTAATAAAATTTTCCAGGGGCTCTCCCAGCTCTTCGCTATCACACTAGCATAGAGCATCCCACATTGTCCTCCAGTTAACTTACTGAGAGCTTGAAGCTGTCGAACATGGGCAGGAAGGAAAGGCCATTCTGTCCACTGCAGTAGGCGTCGCTCTGATTGCAGAACTTATCACTGATCCCAATGTTTATGTTGATCTTATTTTCTTCCTTGTTTGGTCAGACCTTTCCTACTAATATTACTGCTACTTTTCTTTCTTGTGGTCTTACTTTCATTTCTTCAACTTTCATTTTTTTCTTCATGTTTATGTTTGAAATACTCCCTTTCCCTGATTGCTTTTCCGTCTGCAAAGACTGTGTTGGAGGACACTGGGAAGCTATGCATCAATACACTCATCCCTCAAAATGCAATCAACAGGTCCTTTGGAACTGCTTGACTTCAGAAGACTGCAGATCCAGAGCAGGCTCTTCTGACCTCTGAAGACTGACCTTCCCCTAACTGTACTTGACCTTCAGGTCATTGTTGGACATCAGACCTCATGAGTCAAAATAGGTCAACATCTATGATTACATTTATGACAGCGATGTTGCAGAGCATTACCAAGGCTCTCATGCGTCCTTCAGTGTTTTCCTTTATGCCATCCCTTCCACCTGCCACCCAGCGGAGCAACTTCCTTCAGCTACGAATGGATTTGCCAGCAGGCATGAGTTTATTAGGTGCTAGGAACTCAGGGCCAGCGCAGAAGTAGGAGGCTGTTCATTTGGTCCCTGGTTTATTTTTCTTGCTTTTCTCCCTTTCCTACAATATCCTCAGTAAGTGGTTTATCAAATGTAACTACGTAAGGAATCATGAGTAATTTCTGGAATGAGACAGGGAGATCTTCAAGACCCTGATCATGCATATAGAAATACCAGCTCTAGGATGGACGATTCCAAAATATCCATCAGAAGATTCAAATTTGATTTCATTTAGTTTGAACACCTCTGTGTTCTCCTTCAGATGGCAGCCTTCGTTGTGACTCACTTTATTCACATCTTCATGCCAGTGTGAATCCCACAACACCGCAAAGCCTGGATCTTCTGGACCCCATGCACCACCACCCACACACTTCCACTCTGGGGTGAGGTGCATACACATTTCACAGTGAGGAGCAGCACTGAAATGGTTTGCAGCAGAAATTCAATGCTCTCTCATCTAGTGTCAATGATGGGGGAGGTCTGACGCAAGCAGGCAGAACTCTCTCAGATTAGTCCTGAGCCCGGCATCCAAGTTAACTGGATTCTCATTCTCAAATGTCCAACAAGCTTTTGTAGACCCATGAGTTTAGAATCCTTGTTTAATCTAATTTTCTAAAAAGTTCACAATAAGCCTCAGAATCACTTACTTAATTTACCAACAGTGATTTTCAACCAAGGCTTTCCTGAAGTTGTTTAAATGAATTTTTTTTTTTAACTTTGGAAAAGTGATGAGACAAAAAGAAGAAAAGGAGAGATGAGCCATTGATATCATTTGTTGGTCCATACTCTGGCTCTTGTCACTCTTTTTCACCTGATATTCTTCACCAGTCTTTCAGTTTCTCAAACTTCCCATGGTCCCAGCAACATCAGGGCCTTCATACGTACCCCTCTCAGTAAGATACTTCCCCTAGTTTGCCACCAATTTTCTCTGGTGGAATCTTAGTTCATCCTTCAAATTTCGTTTTCAATGGTCCTTCCTTAGGGAAGATTCCACAACCCCAAGGTGAAGTCAGGGTGCTGTGTTGCAGGCACAAGCAGAAACTTGTATTTTTCCTGATAAGCACTCACCAACCCCATGGTCACGCAGTCAGCAGGGCCTCCATCTTTTCCACAGCATATCCCGCAGATCCTGAGAGGTGCTGCTCCCTCTGACAGCTGTTCATTCATGGGGCAAATCCTACCCGGCAAGAGAAACATCTCACGGGATGTTGAGAAGTTGCCTATTTATTTTCATGTCATGGAGCCCAAAAAGTTTGACTGAACTTGAATGATGAAATAGATTTTTTTAAGTGCTCAAAAACAATGTCACCTCCTTTGTTATTTCTATTTCATTATAAATTCACCATCTCATAGTCCCATTTCTGTTAGGTTTTATAATTTTGGGCAAATTAAAAGATGATGAGACCATCCTGGTCGAAATCGCCCAAGTTTCTGGAGGAAAATGAGAGCACTGTATCACCAGTCTTCTTCCAATAGTGTAGGAACTGGTGCTTTAATGGGATTTTAAAAGAACTGAAAATAAAAATTCCAGAGATTTCATAAAATTGTGACTCAACGGTAGAAACTTTAATTGTAGGTAGCCAGTCAGTGAGGGACTGTCTCAGGACACTGAAGTAAGAGGCGATAGTCTTTGGTTCAGTCTCAGAGTTTCCACATTTTTTATCAATAAAATGGAAAACTTATTCACTCATTTAACAGTATTTGTTTTGCAATTCTATATAACACACTGTATTAAGTGGTAAGAAAGCTCAAGAAGAAAATGTACAAATAAAGTGCCTCTATTGGCCAATAGAAGTAATAAGTGCTTAAGGAAAAATTGAAGTCAGCCTACACTGCAGAAGCAGTTTCCCAAGCATGTTGGATTCCAAGTGATTCAGTGTATTCTGTGAAAGGGATTTTATGTTCAAGAAAACTTGGAGAAAGTTGTATACTAAATTTCTTCCATGAAGAGACAATGCTAAACACACCAAAATAAGTAGACAAAAATCTCTGAGAATTCCAAAATCACTGGAAACCTTCCGACAAGAAGATTTCAAGTTTATATTGCTTCTCTGGTAATTTCCTTAGAAATTAAAAAATTACACAGACTCCTTCAGAAAAAAAGAAAGTGAGGGAATACTTAATAATTTTTTAAATAAAGCCCCACCATCTTGCTTGTAAACCCTAACTAAACCACTATGATACA
>JAJEJO010000958.1:740304-818929 GCA_020662805.1 Glaucomys volans
ATAGTCAAGTTGATCTGGCAGAGTAAAGCTTGAAGACTTACCCCAGCAGATATTGGGAACTATAATCAAGCTGTAGTGATTAATGCTTTGTGTTATTAGCACAAAAATAGGTCAATGGACAAAGAAATAATAGACAAATCTACACATAAATATTCATTTGAAATATAGAAAAAGTGATCCTGCAGTGCAAGAAAGTTCTAGCTAAAGATCTTGCAACGTGCCTAAAGCTTGTCACTCATTGTAAGAAAAATCCTGAGTGATCTTCTAAGATAATGAGAATATTCTGAAATTTAATGTGACAATATTTGCACAATTCTGTGAATAAACTAGTAGTCATTAGAATGCAACTATTACACAGGTAAATTGCATTATATATGAATTATGTCTTAATGAAACTGTTAAAAAAGAAAACAAAAACCTTAGGAAAATTTTCAGTCCACAGAACAGGGAATTTTCATCATTTTGGAATTTAGCAGATTTCCTAGGTGAAAAAGCAAATATAAGTCTAGGGAGATAAGATATTTGGATATAATGGACAGAGATGAGAAGATGAGAGGATTAAGTAATAATAAAGAACTCTGAAAATCTACAATGGGCTCCTTGAGTATTGAAAGGGTATGTCACAGAAAGAGCTGCATAAAGGGATTATAGGAAACAGTAGTTGAACACACATAGGAATACGAATAAGACTTCTTCCCATCTGCAGGATGGAAACTTCCTGATTCATAAGGTACTGAGTATGGTAACTTGAAGAGACTTGTTTCAACAAGGGGAAAAAATTATTCCCAGAATAAATGTTGATTTGATTTGATTCTATCTAGCAAATCTTTTTTTGTTTTTTGGTTTTTTTTTTTGCATTTTAAAGAATTTGTTCTTTTTAGATATACATGATGATAGAGAGTATATTTTGAAATATTATACATACATGAAGTATAATTTTTTTCTAAGTAGGACCCCATTCTTGCAGTTGTACTTGATGTGGAGTTTCACTGGTTGTGTATTCATATATAAACATAGGAAAGTTATGTCTGAGTCATTCTACTGTCATTTCTATTCCTATCCTCCTACCCTTCTCCTCAGTCTCCTTTGCTGAATTCAATGAACTTCTATTCTTCCCAGCCCCAAACTTATTGTGTGTTAGTATTCACATATCAGAGAGAACATTTGGCCTTTGGGTTTTTGGGGATTGGCTTATTTCACTTAGCATGATAGTCACCATCCATTTACTGGCAAATGTCCTTATTTCATTCTTCTTTATGGCTGAGTGATATTCTGTTGTGTATATATACACATATTCTTTATCCATTCATCTATTGAAGGATGCCCAGGTTGGTTTCATAGCTTAGATACTGCAAATTAAACTGCTATAAACATTGATGTGGCTGCATCACTATAGCATGCTGATTTTAAGTCATTTGGCTATATGAGGAGGAGTGGGACAACTGGGTCCGATGGTGGTTCCATTCCAAGTTTTCTGAGGAATCTCCATACTGCTTTCCAGAATCATTGCACTTTTTTTTTGCAATCCCACAAGCAATGTATGAGTGAATCTTTTTCCCCATATCCTCACCAACATTTGTTGCTACTTGTATTCTTGATAATTGCCATTCTGACTGGAGTGAGATGGAATATCAATGTAATTTTAATTTGCATTTCTCAAGTTGCTAGAGGTTTTGAACATTTTTCATTTATTTTTCTGACTATTCATATATCTTCTTCCATGAATTGCCTGCTCAGTTTCTTTGCCCACTTATTGATTGAGTTATTTGCTTTTTTGGTGTTAGATTTTTTTTGTGTTCTTTGTTTGTCCAAGAGATTAAGACTCTATTTGAGGTGAGGGTGGCAAAGTTTTCTTTCCTTAATGTATCTTTGTCTGGTTTTTGTATCAGGATGATATAGCTTCGTAGAACGAGTTTGTAAGGGTTCCATCCTTTTCTATTCCGTGGTATAATTTGAAGTGTATTGGTATTAATTCTTCTTTGAAGGTCTTGTAGAACTCAGCTGAGAATCTTTCTGGTCCTGGAATTTTCTTGATTGGTAAACTTTTGATGGCATTTTCTATTTCATTACTTGTAATTGGTCTGTTTAAATCACTTATTTCCTCCTGATTCAGTTTGGGTACGTCATATGTCTGTAAAACTTTGGTGATGTCTTCAAGATTTTCTATTTTATTTGAATATAAATTTTCAAAATAGTTTCTGATTATCTTCTGTATTTCAGTGGTATCCATGTTGATATTTCCTTTTTCTTCATGACTTAGTAATTTTAGTTTTTTTCAGTCTCTTTTTAATTTGCTTGACTAAAGAAAATTAATTGACTAAAAATCAATTTTATTGACTTTTTTCAAAGAGCCAACTTGTTGTTTCATTGATTTTTTAAAATTTTTTTGTTTCAATTTCATTGATTTCAGCTCTGATTTTATGTCATATCTCTACTGCATTTGTTGTTGATTTGTTCTTCTTTTCCTAAGATTTTGAGATGTAATATCAGATTATTTATTTGGTGACTCTTGATTCTTTTAATGAATGAGCTGGATGCAATAAACTTTCCTCTTAGAACTGCCTTCATAGTTTCCCAGAGATTTTGATATGGTGTGTCACTATTCTTTTTCACCTCCAAGTATTTTTTCATTGCATCCCTGATTTCTTCTGATGTCTATTCAATAGCATATTACTTAGCCTTCAGTTGTTGGAGTGTCTTCCATATTTTTTCATTGATATCTAAGTTCATTCCTCTATGATCTGATAGAATGCAACATATTATTTCTAAGTTTTTGTATTTGCTTTGAGTTGACTTGTGGACTAAGTATGGTCTATTTTAGAGAAGGATCCATGTGCTGCTGAGAAGAAAGTGTATTCATTCATTAATGAATGAAATATTCTATATATGTTTGTTAAGTCTAAATTTTTAATTAGATTTTTTTAGTTCTATAGCCTCTTTATTTAGTTTGTTTGGAGGATCTACCCAGTGGTGAGAGAGGCATGTTAAAATCACCCAATATTATTATGTTGTGGTCTATTTGATTGTTGAAGTTGAGAAGGGTTTGTTTGATATATATAGATGCTCCATTGTTTGGGACTTAAATATTTATGATTGTTATATCATGTTGATGTATAATTCCCTTAAGCAGTATGAAATGACCTTCTGTGCTCTCTGATTAACTTTGGCTTGAAGTCTACTTTATCTGATACGAGCATAGGAATCACTGCTTTTTTATAAGATTCATGTGAATGATCTGTTTATTCCCATCCTTTTACCTTCAGCCTGTGGATATATTTGCCTATGAGGTAAGTCTCTTGGAGTCAACATATTGTTGGGTCTTATTTGTTAATCCATTCTGCCAATCTATGTCTTTTAATTGATTAGCTTAGGCCATTAATATTCAGGGTTGAGATATGATTTCTATTTCCTGTTATTTTGATTTACTTCTGGCATTTAATTTGGATTAGTTTCTCCTTTGATTGACTATTCTTGTGCAGCTCCTCCCTTTGCTTGTTCTTACTTTTATTTTTCATTTCTTCTTCATGAAATATTTTACTGAATATATTTTATAGTTCAGACTTTCTAGCTGTGAATTCTTTTTACTTCTATTTATCTAGGGCTTTTATTTCATTTTTAATTCTGAAACTTAATTTTTCTGGGTATAGTATTTTAGGTTGGCATCCATTTTTCATATTTGGGATGTATTGTTCCAAGACCTCCTAGCTTTGAGGGTCTGGGTTGAGAGATTAGCTGAGGTCCATGTTGGTTTCCCTCTTAATGTGACCTGTCATTTTTCTCTTACAGACTTTAAATTCTATCCTTATTCTGTATGTAGGCATTTTCATAATAGTATGCCTCAGTATGGTTCTGTTGTTATTTTGTTCATTTGGGGTCCTGTTTGCCTCTTGTGTTTGATTTTTCATTTCATTTTTAAGGTTTTGGAAATTTTCTGATATTATTTCATTGAAAATATAGTGCATTCCTTTGGTTTGTATCTTCAAGTCTTCATCTATCCCAATAAATCTTAAGTTTAGAATTTTCATGTTACACTATAATTTCTTGAAAGTTCTGTTCATGATCTCTGAATATCTATACTCTGTGGTCAACTTTATTTTCAAAATTATGTATTTTGTCCTCATTGCCTGAAACTTTGTCTTCCAAGTGTTCTAGTCTGCTGGTAGTACTTTCAATGAATTTTTAATTTGGTTTATTGATTCCTTCATTTTGAGGATTTCTGACTGATTCTTCTTCAAGATCTCTATCTCCTTATTGATGTTATCTTTCATTTCTTATATTTTCTCTCTAATTTCATTTCTTATGTTTTATTTTATTGATCAGTGTAATCATGGACTTTCTGAATTTCATCTCAGACATTCCTTCAATATGATGTCAATGGAGTCTGTTATTGTGGTATTCTGTGTTGTTTGGGATGGTTTGTTTCCTTATTTTTTTCATATTTTTTGTGTGTCTACCCATATATCTGGATGGATCTGAAGCTGTATAGTCTCTACCTTATGAGTTTATAGTGTCCCTGTTTGTTACTAGTACCTCACAGATTAGGGGGAACATAATGATAGCTATAATCTATGCAAAGAACATACAGCAGTAGATTAGGTACTTAGTTCCTATTTTGATATCTACAGTGTTAATTGGTACAATATACAGAAATAGTTGAGTCAGCAATTTCCATCAGTAAAAATAGTAAATAATCATGAATTATGTCTGGCATAAAATCAAACAGTGGGTGTTGTCTATGACTTCTGCAATATTAACTATTGCTGTGACATTGGTGGTAGGGGCAGGTGTTACACATATCAATTAGTATTAAGAGGTGTCAAGGATAGAGTTGAGTATGAGGAAAGAAGAAATAGGAGGGTAGAAAAGAGTTTGCAATTTCAAAGGGTGAATGGGAAAGATGTAGTAGTAACTTAGGATAAGTTGTTAATGAGAAAGGGGAAGAAAAATAGGAGTAAGGAAATAAAGGAGGAAGAGAGAATGGAATTTGGCTGTCAGAAATAGAAAAAAGAGAAAAAGAGACAAAGGAGATAAAGTAGTGGCAAAGGCTATACAGAACAAAATCAGAATATGCTAATCAAAACCCTTAACCCTCAAAATACAGAGCATGAGAAAAAAACACCTTCAAAAGAAAAAAAAAGGCTAGTAAAGAGGAGGGAGAAACAAATATGTATAGTATAGGAGTCCTTGAATCAATGAGTCCACATTCAGACAAATAAATATAGAAAACCAAAACCAAAAAGCAAAACAACAGACAAAAAAAAAGGGCGGGGGGAAATGGGGATGAGAACTCTTGCTGAAAAGTTAAGAAATTAAGGAGCTGGTTCCACTATGGTGGACAAAATAGTCAGTGAACATGTGTTTGCTCTCTGTGCCCAACTGATTTGTTTTTGCTTCTTCTTGAGGTATGAACTAAGCATGAGAGTGTGAGTCATGGGCTGTTGAGTCCTTCCTTTTTATTGTGTTATTCACCAAGTTGATGATTGGGGTTTAAGACTTTCCAGCTTCCCTTCTTGGGAGATTGATGAGGGCAGGCTGGGCAGCAGGCTGGGTGGTGCAGCAACTGGTTGTGTCTGGCAGGCCTAGTTGACCTGGGCCAGATGGATCAGGGCTGGGCTGACCTTGTGAGCTGGTGGCAAAGTTGTAGGCTGGGCTGGACAGGCCTGGAGGCTAAGTGGTGGCCTAGCAGACTGGGGTATGGGCTGGTGGTCTAACTGCAGGTCTACTAGGCAGAGTGTTGGGTCAGGTGGTCAGGGTCTAGTAGGTGGAGCAGGGGTCAGGGAGTCAGGTCTAGGGACTGTAGGTTGGGTAGGTACTGGACTGGTGCCAGACCCAGGGAACTCCAGGGACCTGGAGATGCAGTGGATCCAGACCAGGAGGTCACTGGGACTGTTAAGCTGGGCAACTAGAGAGCCAAGTGCCCTCAGAACCCCCCTTCCAACTTGCTGACCACCATAGCTGGCCTTGTCGGCCCCTGTGGACCGCAGGACTCCCAGAGTTGGGCAGAGCTGGTTCTCTCCAGCCTCTCCAACTTGTGTTCCCCCAGGCGAGTTACTCTCAGTTTCTGATTCTCCACAGGTTTGTTAGGCTTGGTTAAGCCTTTGCTGGACTCAGATAGGTTTACAAGGACCTAGCTGTGAACTCATGGATCTGGGGTTCCAGTTCCCATTGGGGCCACCATGCAGTAGTCCTGAGATGGTTCCTGCATCAGTTCTCTGTGGACGATTGATGGACTCAGGGCAATCTTTTTTTCTCTAGATCTGTTTAGTGAGAAGAACAGTGTCTGGTTCGGCTAGAGCAGACTGCCCTGCAGTCTCAGGATTTTTCACCCTAAGACTAGGGGAGAAGCAGTAGTCCAGCTGCTTGAGTTCTGGTAACTGAGCTAGGAGTAATGCTGCCCTACTCTAATCTGCCATCTTGCCCCTTTGGTGTCTTACAAATCTTAAAGGCAAGCTCCTATCTGAGCACAGTGGTGCACACCTGTAATCACTGCAGCTCTGGAGGCTAAGGCAGGAGAATGGCAAGCTCAAAGCCAGCCTGAGCAACTCAGAAAGGTCCTAAGCAACTCAGTGAGACCTTGTCTCTAAATAAAATACAAAATAAGGCTGGGGATGTGACTCAGTGGTTGAGTGCCCTTGAATTCAATCCCCAGTGCCAAAGAGGGGACAGGGGAAGCAAGATTCTAAATCATTAAACTAATTCCTAGTAATTTAAGTGCATGGTAAAAGAAAACTAAAAAAAGAAGAAAAAGAAAAAAGGAAAAGTCCTTTGATTCACAAAAGTCTAGTTATCCATTTTTCTTTTGTTGTTTTGACCTTTAGTATCATATCCAAGCCTCCATTTGCCAAATCCAAACTCATGGGGAATTATCACATTCTTTTAAATACTTTTATAATTTGAACTCCAGGTTACTGACCTATTTTTAAATTGACTTTTGTATATGGTATGCAGTCAGAGTCCAACTTCATTCTTTTGTATGTAGATATCTAATCCTTCTAGCACCATTTGTTGAAAAACTACCCTTTGACTACTGAATGGTCTTAATATTCTTGTAGAAGATCAACTGGCTATAAAGGTATATGTTTATGTCTAGACTCTAAATTTTATTCTGTTAGTCTATATGTCTATCCTTATGCTGTTATTGCATGGTTTTGATAACCATAGTTTTGTAGTAAGTCTTGAAATCAGAAATATGAGTCTTCCAACTTTGTTTTTTTCTCAATATTGTTTTGGCAATATACAGCTTTTTAATCCCATATGAACTTGAGGAGCTTTTCCATTTCTCAAAAAAGGTTATTAGAGTTTTGAGAGGCACTGCACTGAACCTGTAGATTACTTTGATATTGTCATGTTAAGAATATTAAGACTTACCATCCGTAAACACAGACTGACTTAGATCTTCACAATTTCCTTCAGCAATGTTAGATAATATCCTGTGTACAAATCTCATATCTACTTCATTATGCTTATTCTTAGGCATTTTATTCATTTAGATGCCACTATAAACAGAATTTTTTTCTTAATTTCCTTTTTGAGTCTTCATTGCTAATGTCTGGAGATAAAACTGTCTTTAGAATGTTAATCTTGTATTCTTCAGTTTTTTCGAATTCATTTATTAACTCTAATAGTTTCTTTGTGATTTCTTTATCATTTTCTGTATAGCACCAAAAGTATAATGCATAAAAGAAAAACCTGAGAAGCTGTATTTTATTATAGTTAAATATAGTTCTGCTCTTCAAAAGCCACTGTTAAGGAAAAGAAATAAAAGTAATTATTTGCAAACATTTCATTTGACAATAGACTTATTCCCAGAATATATAAAGAACTTTCCAATTCAATAAGAAAATGAACAATTCAATGAAAAATGAGTAAGAGATTTGAAAGTCAATTCACCAAAGAAAATATGATGATGTCAAACAAGCCCATGAAATGATGCTCAACATGATTGGCAGTTTTAGAAATGCAAATTACAACCACAATACACCACTGAAAACTCATTGGAATGGCTAAAATAAATGGACTGATCACACTAGTGTGGTAGAATGGGCAGGACCTGGAATTTTCAAACACAGCTGGTAGAGATGCAAATTTTACAAGCATTTTGGGAAACAATGTGTCAGTTTCTTTTAAAAAGTAACATACTGTATCATTTGAATCAGTCTTTCTACTGGGTGGTATTTAAACAAGAGCTTATGTCTAGGCAAAGACCAATAACTTGGGTGTTCACAGCAGCATTATTTGTAATAGCCTGAATCAGGAAACAACCCAAATGTCCATTAACAGGTGAATCTGCAAACAAATGTGGTCCATCCCTATGGTGGAATGCTACTCAACAATAGGAAGAACTGAGTTATCATTAGACACACACAGATGAATCTCAAAATAAGTATTCTGGTGAGAAAAAAAAAAGCCTGATGATAAAAAGAATACACACTGTATTATTCCACTTATAAAAAAAATTGGTAAATGTGAACTAATCTGTAGTGATAGAAAGCAGATCAATGGTTACCTGGGGACCAGACTGGGGGCCTTGGGCCATCCCAAGAAAGAGATGGCCAGAAAACATCTAAGGATGATGAGTATGCTAATCATCATGATTGTATTTCAGAGCTCATCAAATTGCACAGACTAAATATGTTCAGTTTGGTAGAGCACTTGCCTATCCTGGAGGAGGCCCTGTGCTCCATCCCCCACACTGTGGGGGAAAAGAATAAATACACTCAGTTTATTTTATGTAAATCGTATCTCAATAAAGGTTTTTTATATGCAGGTATGACACAGAAGAAAAGAGTTGAGGAGGGGAGGAGGGTGAGAAAGAGGAGGTACTAGGGGTTGAAATGAAGCAAACTATGTCACATGCATTTATGATTATGTTGAAATGAGCCCCATGATTATATGTAGCTCTCATGACTAATAACTATCCATGTAATGTCAATTGTCAAGAGCAGCACAGATATTTGCAAATGCAAACAGCAATTGCAAATTTAGACCAAGAAAGATGGAAAAGAACTTGGACTTTTTGAGATACACAAAACAATAAATTGCTGTTTCAATTAAGAAGAAAATGATGAATGCAAATTTTCCCCATGGAGAAGTTCTCACATTTACCCTGCAACAGAAGTAGAGATTAGATCTGAGAGACAAATACTTGACATAGTGAAAATGGAAGGAAAAGGAGAAAAAAAAAACATAGTTCCGAATGAAATTGTCAGAAGCAGGAACACAGACGAAAATGAGGGTGATAACAAATTGAGAAATACAAAAACGTCTCCAAAAAGTCATTGCTTGATGAGAAAGAGGCAGAAAAGACAAAACGGAACAAAACCAAACCAGAACTTGGCTTATGCAAGTCAAAGATTTCTGTCCATTGTGAGTATTGGCGTGGGGGGGAGAAATCAGGTAACATCAAAGCAGAACGAAGCACCAAGTGGGAGGGCAGGAAGGAAAGCTGTCTATTGAATAAAACACAGCGCAATAGCACATTAGATGCTCTAGTTGCGTTAAGACTAAGCTAGAAATCCCAATACAAAATAGTTTGGGGCCTGCAAATCTGCTATTTTTATGCAAGACAAATCTCAATATTCATTTTTTTCTTTAGACACGAAAATATTCATTAAAAGCTTTTCACGTGCCAGATATTTTTCTGAGTGCAGAGGCTTGCTTCGGTAAATAAAAGTAAATGCGTACTAACTCTGGGGTGATCCGCTTACTTATTCACAGTTATTATTTTATTAATAAATGTTAAACTTACTAATTAAATTTTTTTTATGTTAAAAGTAGTGTCTCACTTGAACAAGATAGCAAACTTTAATAAAAGGCTGTCTTCAAAGGACTCATGAATGTATTCTGAGAATGGTGTCATCAGGGTAGTTTTGAAGATCTATTTTTGTTCTTAAAGCACAAATTATAGAGGCACTTTCTTTATCTATGTGCTTTCAAGAGAATAAAACTCAAATAAATGCTTCCTAAAGTAAAGCATTTTCATTAACCCCTAATATCTTCTTTCCTATTGATGTAGTTTCCATCATTATTTTGGGTTTTCCTCATTTAAAAAAAAAAAAAAAGGAAAGTCTTTTGCCAGATGCACAGTTCAGTTCAAAAGTCAGGACTGAAATATCATTGCCTACAGAATTCCCAGCACCAGGGACTCTCCCAAGGAATGCTGAGGCCATGTCCTCACAGCTCCCGCGGTGCTCACAGGCCACAACCCGGCCAGACTCAGACTGCCAATAGAAACATAAAAGTGAGAAATTATCTCTAAAAACCAACACCACCATCCATACTGGGACTTTTTTTTTTTAAATAAAAATATCAGAATATCTAGCTTAGTTAATCTTTTCAGTTATAAAAAAACAAAAGCATTTTCCTTCATTGATGTTAGATGTGCCTGCTTGGAAGTTTGGCCAAACAACCAAGAAAAACAGCCTTTTCAAAAAAGAAAGACAGAAAGAAAGAAAGAATGAAGAAGCATGCTTCAGCAACAAAATATGGAAATACTCAAAGTGTTTTTCTTCTGGTATAAAATATTTCATCTCCTTATGGGATGTTGCTTCTATGGGAGTTGGCTTTGAATCGGCATGACAACTCCAAAGAATCAGTGAATCCCTGTAGCTAGAAAAGTCAGAAATATATTATTCTTTGACCACCCTCCTCCCAAGCAGGCTGTATACTCTTTCCTTAATTTTATTACTTGTTTATTATAAATAAAATGGTATGACCTCCCTTTGTCTCATTCCCTTATCCCAAAGAAAGACCTCCTGCACCCCAGTGAAGGTTTAATTATATTTCTCATTTGGCCAAAACCACTATGCATCTCAGAGCATATTAAATTACACATGAAAATAGAGTATTTGACCTTTCAGTAAGAAGTGATTATCTATTTTAGTCCTCGTAGGACACACTTTGCATGTTGGAAATGTTAAATTAAAGTTGCTAAGGTTATAGAAGTCCCCCCCCCTTACCTCCCAGTCATCCCTTCCTCTAAATGTCAAGAAATGCTACTTTCAAAATAGTATTAAACAATCTCTTTCCTCCCAATGAGTTTATTTATTTATCTACAAAAGCAAAACTTCATTTCGTGACAAATTTAACTTATGGACCCTTAACATGAAATTGAGTGTTCCCTTAATATTCTGGTTACTCAATCAAGGAAATTCATGGTCATCAGTAGGTTTGTATAAAGTGTAGAAAAATCAAGGACAGTGTTGTAACTCTTTGACTTATGTACTATCCCCATAAAAAAAAAAAGAAAAAAGAAAAAGAAAGAAGAAAGAAAAAAGAATCATTTATTTATCCCTTTATTTCTGAAGAATAAGTCTCACAGTGACAGTAGGTTTCAAACACTCTTGAATACAGAGCAGTGAAAAGGAGAAAGGGGAACTCAGCTAGAGACAAAAACCATCAGGAGGCAGTTTGAAGTCAAGGCAAGAAGGCCATAGGATATTTGGGTTGTCATTTTTTATGAAGTGCTAACAAGGGAAAGGGTAAAACTGCAAAGTCCCACTCTTTAGATGTCTTACTGCTCGAATTTTTCTGACATGAGGTTATGGAATATGAATGTTCTTGAACAAATCTTTTAATAACTAGAGCCTACATGTTGCCATTAAAAAAAATATTGATTTGCCTCCTGGAAGAGAAGCCCAAACCATAATTGTCGAACTTTTCATTTAGCTTGAGCTAAAAGGCAGAGCTATACATATGAACATGCCAATGCCCACCAAAATAACTCCTCAGCCAAACCAGTTTCTCTTTGCCAGAAATAAAAATGAGCAGAAAGCTATTTTAATGTTCCAGTGTCGAGAAAATGTAAAACAAAGATATTTGTCAAAATCCTGTTGGTTTGCTCACTGGGAAGCTGTCTGTCCCAGAGCTGAAGACCAATTCAGGAAGCACAAATTCTCATTTTCATCCATGTCTCCCTTATCCTGTGAGGACTTTGGGGAAAGGAGTTATGCTCTCCAGACTCAGATCCAACATGAAAATTTCTTTTTTCTATTTGCTTTATTTATTTTAATTTGTTCTAGCATTCAATGAAGCTTTTTTTAAAAGCTTAAAGAAACACAAAACATCTCTCATTTGTTTAAATGGTTGGTAAAAGGGGGATCTCAACTGAGGGTGGTACATCTCTGAGACTAACTAGTGACCATTTAGTAATTCCTTCCAGTCCCAGGCATGCTGACCTGCCAGTCACACCTAACCCATTAGCATCTGCCACTCAGAGACCTGGATCTGCAGGTGGGGAAAGTCTATAAAGCGTTATGATTAGTTCTATCTGGGGAAAGACAGGAGGAGGAGGAGGAAGAAGGGGAGAAGGAAGAGGAGGAGGATATGGAAAAAAAGGAGGAGAAAGAAGAGAACAGAATTGAAAACCAGTTGATTATGAGACAATAATAGACCTACCTCTGGGGCAAAAACTTAAGCCAGAGGAGGAGCCCAGGGTATATTTCTTATGAGATAAGAAGCAAGAGAGATTCTAAGCTCATTTCTCATCCTCCCCAATTCAGTGGCTCTTCCCACTGCAAAGCTCAGGTGCCACCCCACACCTTCATCTTCTAACAGTGGACTGACCGCGTTTCTTTAACAGTTTAAAATGAATCCAGTGGGATGATATTTTTAAATGGCACCACACACGTTTTGAAATGTAAATATAAATTTCAAAAAAAATGTGAATAACGACTCTGAACTGCCCAAAATTCAATTTATTTTCAGCACCATTTCAGAAGGAATGAAAGCTGAGCTGGGTTAAGGTAGACTCGTGCTCCAGTAGCTTGCACTAGACCCCTCCGAACTTGTCAGTAAGTCTTGCTTCCTGTTCCCAAAATGACCAGATTCGCCTAACCTGAGATGAATGTGGACTTCCCTGACTGCACCCCTGATTAACATACGGAAATATGATGGGTTTTCTCCTGTGTGTACTCCAGATGCCAGTCAGATGTTTGTGTCCCATGACCCACTGGCTGGTAGGGGGACCTCTGGACGTTGACACTGTAGCCAGTCTCTGGTTTAGGATCTCTCAGAGGCAATTTGCCTAAAACAGAAATTACCAAATGTCACTTGAAAATGACCATGTCGTTGCATGTTATCACTTGTGGTCTCTTCGATATTTGAACATTTCCCCTTGGAAATGAATTAGTCTCTGAGCCTCCTTGAACTGACATGTCTGAGCGTCTGGGAAGCCTGGTTCCTTCCTTTGGTGGACACTGTCATTCCCCTGTGGAATTTCCACCTCGCTGTGCATGCTGCTTCTGTTAGTCCTAAAAACCAACTCCCTCAACTCCTCCAGAATTCTCTACCTGTGGCAATTCAAAGCCACCCTGAGCTGAAGACTTTGCTTTGGACTTCCTCATAGGAAAAGAATCCTGTGAGCAGGACTAGCTCCTCCTCCACTCCCCTCCACAAACCCCCTGCACACGTTTTATATAAACATTTCTACATTCCTTTCAGCATCTAGATGAGGACACAGCAAACTAGGACCCACGAGCCAAACCTGGCCATCTGCCTGCTTTCATATGACCCACCAGCTTACGATGGTTTTGAAATTTTTTGAATAATTGGGGGAAGAAGATGAATAATGTTTCGTGACACATGAACAGTCTATGAAATTCAAATTTCAGTGCCCATAAATAAAGTCTTCTTGGAACCCAGCCATGCTCATTATTCTACTTATTGTCTATGGCTTCACTCATCCTGTAAAAGCAGCATTAAGGCAGAGACCTATGTCCCAGGAAACTTAAAATATTTACCCAGCATTTCATCACGTAATCATTGCAGGTTTATGCCAAATATTTTTACAAAAAAGTGGGGTGTGATCATTATGCAAAGTTTTTTTTTTAATTGTGCTGGTATCACTTAAAATCATTTATTACTCAACTGTCTTTGGTGCACAGTTAGGATGCACAAATATTTGTGGATGTGTGTTAATGAGTTAGTGATGATTTTGTGCTGAAATACTGGAGAGCCCTTTGCAGTTTCTCTGGTCTAAACCAATCTCCTTTCTTCCTCCTTGTACAACAAGGATCCTCTCCTCCCTCCAGCCTCCTGAGCCGCTCCGGGCACAGGCACCTCCCCACGCCTAACCTCCGATCAGAGTCCTTTCTTGCCCGCTCCTTTCCTGCCTCCCTTTCTGCTGCACCGCTTCTGGCCTTTCCTTCCTTTTCCTCATCTTCAACTGCTGGAACTCCTCGGGACTCTTGGGCAGGCCCTTGTCTCCCCTCTCTTCCTCTCTTCTTAGGCAGCCTCCTCATTCACACGGCTTTAAACACTAGCCCAGGGACTCTGCCCCACTTTGCCACCACCCACTGTCCTCCAAGGGCAGCATCACATCTGCAAATGCCAGTGTGGCCTCCCACTCCTCTCGGTTTCCCTGTCCTAAACTGAAGGCTAATTTTCTCTTGTAAGTCTGTGCCTCTTCAGGTCTTCCTCATCTACCCAGTTGCTTTAGCTGGCTGGCAGGGGGCTAATCTAGACTCTCCATTACTCTCCACATCCAGGAAGTCCTCTTAATTCTTCTTCCAAGACTGTCTTGGATATTCCAGTTGAGCCCACCTCCTTCTGCCCAGATCATAACTGCCTTCTAACTGGCATAGCCTTTCACTCTCTTGCACCCCCTAAGATTCCTTTATCATGGATATCTCCCCCATCGGCATTCACTTAATTAACTGTTTGGTCTGGAGGA
This sequence comes from Glaucomys volans, assembly GCA_020662805.1. NCBI lineage: Eukaryota > Metazoa > Chordata > Mammalia > Rodentia > Sciuridae > Glaucomys > Glaucomys volans. The sequence goes on from JAJEJO010000958.1 coordinate 754,976, forward strand.
GAAACCAAGTCCAGAAGCTAGTGGCCCCAGGGGACGGGTGGGGGCGAATGCTGTTGGTGCCCTGGACTCCTGCCACTTCAGAAGCCCAGCTAATCCCCTTTGGGGGACCAGGCCATTTGAGGCAGGAATGCAAAAGGGAAAGGAGGTAGACCAGGGTATAGGACAAGAGGGCTGTGGTTGGTGAGACCCTTCCTGAGACCAGAGGGCTCTCTTAACAGCTGAGCCCTGGTGGGAGCAGAAGTGATGAATAGGGACAGAGACATCATATACCAAAGGAATAAGGTAATAAAATAAGCAGAACTCATCACCAAAAATGTTCAACTCGGGTGAGAGTGGGGACCTCCTCTGTGTATGACTTCCTCCATCGGCTTCTCAGGAAGAGAAACAGCAGAGACATCAATGAGGAGAAACAAGGGGGTCCCCAGCCAAGAGCTCATAGCCACCCCTCCCACGTGGCCATAGAGGTGAGCAGCTGCCAGCCACTCAGCCCTGGCTGCACCCACCCTGGGGAGGGATGACTGTCAGCGTCACAGGAAAGGCCAGAGGAGAAAAGGGTGGAGAGAGGGGCCATGGTTCAGCATGGGCTTATCTGACAGCCATACAGGTGCTGATGGTGGGGTCCAGTCTCCCTCTCTGAAGTTTCCTCACTATTCTCAGCCCTGGGTCACTGTCGGGAGGATATGGCACCCACTTTTAAGGAAAGGAAAAAGTACATACATGGCAGTTTGTGAAAGGAAAGTCCAGCTCTGGAGACAAAGGAAGAATAGTGACCCCAACCTCACCTTTGCACCTGGAGCAGCCCCTACTACTTCTGGCCCCATCAACCAGAACCCAAACCCCTGCAGCCTCCTCTGGTGGCTGGCCTGAGGGGATGGGTGAGGGGGTGAAGAGCTGAAGTGGGCCTGGCCCAAGGCATGTGTGGGAGATCCACTACTGTGCCCAAGAGCTGAGCCCAGGCCACCCTTGTGGCAGACCCCACAATCCCCCCCGGGCTGACAGGGACGAAATGTGGTGAGGGGTGGGTTTTTTTTTTTTCCCTTTTTAATAGTAATTCTTGGACTGCATATTTGGTGCAACACAGTACCAAGGGGAAGCTCCACACCTTCACACCTCTTCCTATGGAGAAAGAAAACATAAGAAATAAAATGAGAAAAAGAACTCAGAAGTGGAAGGGGGAAAACAAAGAACAAGAAGAAAATTGATTCATAAAATCAAGAAAATAAAAGAATAAAGACAAAAAGAGGAAAAACGTAAAGAAAAAACCTGAGAAATAAAATGGAAAGAGCAAAGAAGGAATAAGAAAAAGAAAATAGAAAATAGAAAAGAATAAGTACAGAGTGAGAGAAATAAAAGAATAAAGACAAGCAGGACAACATTAGAGGAAGAAAGAGTGAAGAAATAAAAGACAGTAAAAAAACAATAGTCCTGTGATGTCAATGTGAGTATTCAAAGGAAGAAACAAATAAGTCTCAGTCACCTCCCACAGGTGGCTGACAAGCAGCTTTCTGAGCTAGAAGGATGCAAATCACCTAGGCAGTGATTGTGCGTGATGTCTCCAGAAGCCAGGTCAGAACTTGTTATGGTGTGGACATGAGGTGTCCCCTGAAATCACATGTGGGAGACATGCAGGAATATGCAGAGGGAGACAGATTAGGTTATGAGAGCTGTAACCTCCTGGGTGGATTTAATCCATTTGATGGATTAATCATTTGAGCAGATTAATGGATAGTAACTATAGGCAGGCAGAGCATGGCTAGAGGAGTTAGGTGGCTGGGGTGTGCTCTTTGATATTGCATTATCCCTGGCTCCATGCATCAAATGCTCTACTGGTTGCAGTGTCCTGAACTTCTTTTCTCTACCACACCCTTCAGCTTGATTTTTTGCTTCATCTTGGCCCAGAGCAATTGAGCCAACCAACCACAGACTGAACCTCTGAAACCATGAGCCAAACTCAAATTTTCCTCCTCTAAGTTCTTCTTGTCAGGTCTTTTAGTCAGAGAGACAAAAAGCTGACTCAAACAGGATTGCTCTTTATAAGGCTAAATCAAAGAATCAACCAATTAGGACTAGGAATGATCAACCCAAGTTCTGTCCATAGTCATAGTCTATTCTCACTTTTTTGACCTCAAGAAGCTTTTACTTTCATAATGCATCAACTATCTCAAAGAGCTTTTTTAAAAACATGTACAATCAGCAGCATTTATCTTAGCAAAGATTAAAATTTGTAGGATGCTTTAGCAGCTTTTGTCTTTTGAAAAGCTGCAACATTTGGCTTTAAAAGAGCTATGTCTACATTTAAATCAAAAATTACTTTTTCCTTAAATTCTAAATGATCTCAAAATGATGCTGAAGCTTAATTTGTGCTAGATTGCTACACATGTGTGCTGGCACACACAATGTTGTTGCTTGAAACTCAAAAAGATACATTGTTAACATTTATAAAACTGAGTAAAAGACAGCTTTTGGCATATCTCCATTTCTTTTTACAGTTTTCCCCTGTGTCTTCGGAGTGCATCCTTCCTTTCCATGGGTCAGAGAAGTCTGATTTCTCAGCTAGAACTGGAGGCTGCAGCTGTGGGTTGAGAATGCAAACCTTCTAATCTCCTTTTCTAAAACAAGCAACCTGTCCAAACTCACATCTGAATTTAGATGAGGGAAGATTTTATTCACTAAGGCCATTGTAATGGTGGAGAGACCCTGTGGCAAGATGGAGAACACCCTACCATAAAGTCTTGGGGTTTCCCAAAGGTGTGGTGGGAGGGCCTGCCATTAGTAAGGAAGGGTTAACGCCGCTGGAAAGAAGTGGGTGTGGGCAGGTGGGATGATCACAGAGAGGAACTGGACATTGCATTGCAAATATCTCTTCTGTGGCCTGCTGATTCTCAGGAGAAGCAGTGAAGAGAGGGTCCCTCCACATTCCAGTAGGAGTCTTTTAAAAGAGTGGCCCACAGAACCTAAAATATTTCTTATTTGTCCCTTTTTGGAATGCATTGGGGGATCCCTGTTCCAGAAGACACTAAGTTCACTGAATATGTCTCTGAGATACAGCTACAAGCACAATTACCAGAATGTATATGTGTATAGAATACAAACTGAGTTAAGAAAAGAAAGAAATTCTGTCAATTGGAACAATATGAAGGATATTATGGTAAGTGAAACAAGCCAGGCACAGAAAGACAAAAATTGCATGATTTTACTTATATGTAGAGTTAAAAAATAATAATAATAAAAACCCAACTCCTAGAAGTAGAGAGTACAATGATGAGTACCAGAGACTGGAGCTGGAGCAGGGGAGATGTTGATCGAGGGTACAGAATCTCAGCTGGACGGGAGGAATGAGTGTCAGTGACCTCTGACAGCACATGGTGACTGTAGTTAATAATACCGTATTATATATTTTCAAATTGCCAAGAGTAAGTTTTAAAAGTTGTCACCACAAAAAATGATAAATAGGTGAGGTGATAGGATAATCAGATTGGTTTAATCATTCCATAATACATGCCTACAGCAAAAACATCACATTGTACCCTATAAATAAATATAGTCGCTATTTGTCAATTACAAATTTTAAAACTATGATACTACCTTTCCTGACATATGTGGGGACTGTTTTAGTCAGTTTTTTTTGCCACTGTGACAAAAAGCCTGAAAAGACCCATTTTAGAGGAGGAAGAGTTTATCTGGCTCTCACAAGTTCAGAGGTCTCATTCCCTAATGGACAACTCCATTGCTCTATGTAAGGGTGTGATGGAGGAGAGCTGCTCAGGACATGACAATCAGGAAGCAGAGAGACTAAGCTCAGCTCACCTGGGACAAAATACGTACCCCAAAGGTAAACCCCCATGACCCACCTTCTCCAGCCACACCCTATCAGCCCAGTTACCACCCAGCTAATCCCTGTGCCTGAGTGGATTAAGGATCCCATAAGCCAATCATTTCACCTGATTGTAATGTCTCACACCTGAGCTTTTGAGGGACACCTAATATCTCTACCATTACAGGTGCATTTTATGTACTTGGCCTGCAACAAAAACACAAGTCTCTCTCAGCTTAATCCTCTCTGAGCTCAGCACCATAGGATTCCTGCCAGAGACATTCCATGAATTGCTTTAGCCCTTTGCAAGCCACACACAGCTCTATCCCAGACGGGAAAGAGAAGGAAGATCACCGGGTACCTAAAACCTGAAATATCATCACCTTACTGTTTGGGAATTGCACCAAAAATTGCTTACCAAAGGGAAAAAAGCGAGACATTCATTCCCTATTGAGATTGTAAAATTGTTCCCCATTGACAGCTGATTATACGTTAAACCAACATAAATATGGTTCTGCTGAATATCACAGACTCAAAGCAAAATAATACAGAACATATCCTGCTTTATAACAACTCTAGTGTTCTTTTCTAGACTCCTTCAGTCTCAGCGCTCTCCACCCTAAAATGAACTCTCCAAAAATGGAGAAAACATTGCGGAAGCTGCTGTACTGTTTTTTAGTAAAATGCCACCTTCATCTGGAATGTGTTACTTGGTATCCATTTTTAAATACAAAAAAGTGTCTTATTTGTTCTTTTGATGACTGTTGAGCGCCCGGCAGTTGCCTGCATTGTTCTACAGGCAGTAATTCTGACAACACCCTTGCTAGATAGAACCCAGAGTATCTGGCACTAGCAGACGGCAGGGAAAACCAGACTCGTGTGAGATGCCCAATCCAGTGGACTTTAACTTCAGGCATCTAATCCCTCTATGCCCATCCGGGTGTTGTTTGAAGAGCTAATGATGATGATAGCTCAAATCCATTGACTACTGGTCACATATTAAACCAACATAAATATGCAGATATTTTGAGTCCATGAACTGTTCCTCCAACTCAGGTACCAGCTGCAGATGGAGCCCAACTCAGGTACCAGCTGCAGATGGAGCCCTCATTAGCAATGACAGGATACTGACATTTCTCTTGTTCTTTTTTGGCAATGAAAAACCACTATGGTAGCAATGTCTAGAAAACATGTACAGTAAATGACCCCAACTAACTTCTCCTTCCCGCTGTCCTGCCATGTGCAGGAGCAAAGGAATTGCAAAATTAAAAGGAGCACAAAAGGCATTTGATTTTATTACGAGGTTTTATTCTTCTTGTTTTCCATGTCACTCTGCATCAACTAAACAATGGAAAGTTCTCCATCCCTGGGATCTTGGTCAAGCCTTTAAGTGCAAACAGCCTCCATGATGGTAGGCTCTTCATTTCAAGAGTACTTGACATTTTGGAGTCGGGTGGTCTTTGTGCAAGCTACCCCAGCTGCAGAAGCAGAGCTGCAGGGGGCCCGAGGTGCTCCGAGGCCTCTCATTTTTCTTTCCTCCTTTTATTCGTCACATGGACACTTGTGCTCAAGTAGATTGGGCTATGAGAAAAGAGAAGGCAGTCAGAGAGACAGGCCTAGAAATCGCCAAAGAAACCACCACTGATATAGTGTCATTTGGAGGCATTCTGTCTGCTAGTACTTCCTGTAGGGGCTGTCAGCTCAGACTTTAATACTTCCTGCTGAAGTTATGGTGTGGTATAAATGGAAAGAGCTTCCCAAGTCAGATTCTTTACTCTTGTCCTTTGGAACCATCCACCAGGATCAGTCTCCTCCCTACACATTCAGAATTCCACTGTTCAGTGATTCCAAGGGTGTGTTGTAGGAGTTACTGACCATCAGCTTTCTATTTATACTATTATTGCTACATCATCCATTAAATATCATTAGGACCAGTCTTGTCTCTTTTTCCAGAAAAAATTGTGGAATCATAGAATTTCAGGCTTGGGTGAGTCTCAAGATCATAGTTCAACACCTGAACTTTGCAGATGAAGAATCTGAGATCAAGAGTAAATGGCCAGGCATGGTGGCGCAGGCCTGTAATCCCAACACTTGGGATGCTGAGGCAGGAGGATCATGAGTTCAAAGCCAGCCTCAGCAACTTAGCAAGGCCCTAAGCAATTCAGTGAGACTCTGTCTCTAAATAAAATGCAAAATAGGGCTGGGGATGTGGTTCAGTGGAGGAGTGCTCCTGGGTTTAATCCCCAGTCCCCCCCCCCCCCCCGGCAAAAAAAGAGTAGTTGAATGACTACGCTGAGGATACCAGGGTCAAGAATGCTTTCCCTTGTGTGTGTGTGTGTGTGTACATATATATATATATACACATATATATACATATTCAATCTCTCTTCATCATTAAGGAAGGTATCAGGAAACCACATTGGGAAGCACAACCCCTTGGGTGCTGGGGGGAAAAGGTGCCCAGACAGCACAGATGCCGAGGTGACATTCAAAAGATCAACAACTGGTATGGGAAAGGAACTGGCCAGGCAGAACCAACATGGGCTACATAGCAGATGTTGGTTCTGAATACCTCCTGTGCTGGGCACTGAGTTTTACCTACTAATAATGGAGACATGTGGTGGGAATGAGGGAGAGGATGAAGTAGCCAGAAATGGGCCTTGGGACATGAGGCAGAAGCCACGTAGACCACCCAACAAGGACATCTTTTTTTTGGTGGGGAGTGGGGTGGGGAGGGGTACCAGGGATTGAACTCAGGGGTACTTGGCCACTGAGTCACATCCCCAGCCCTATTTTGTATTTCATTTAGAGACAGGGTCTCTCTGAGTTGCTTAGCGCCTCGCTTTTGCTGAGGCTGGCTTTGAACTCGTGGACCTCCTGACTCAGCCTCTCCAGCCATTAGGATCACAGGTGTGTGCCACTGCACCCAGCAAGGAAGTGCTTTAGTGTTTAAGCATCTCTATTGCCACATCATGGTGTGCCAGCCCAGTTTGGAAAGGCAGAGGAAGAGTGAGTGACCTAGTACTGGAGGAACACACTTGGACATCCTATTTGTGTTCTAAAAACTTAATAGCAAACTCCACAGTGCCTTGGGGGATTGCTAGGGAAAGCAAAAGGAAGAGACTGTAGGCTTGTTGTTGGTGATGATTCTGATATCTTGTCCCCCTTTGCATGTCAGAACATGGCTGTGCAGGTAAATGGCGAGTGGGAGCTACTACAGGGTATTGTATTGGGAGCACACAGAAAAGAGGACCCAGTATCTACCATGGGTTCTGCTTCCATCCAAAGGTGAGCAGTACCCCCCCCCTTATTGCAAAAGATCAAATGTCCCAATTCCTCTGCCCACCTTAAGAGTTGATCCTCAACTTAACAGTAATTCAACTTACAAGTTTTCATCTTTATGGTGATGTGAAAGCAAAATGCACTTGGTGAAACTGAACTTGACATTTTGAAATCTTTTCTTCAGCTAATATTGTACAGTATTATACTCTCCTGAGATGCTGTGGGCTAGTGTCAGTGTTTGGAGCATCTTTAAGGTTAGCTAGATGACACCATGATGTCTGGCAAGTTCAATGTATTAAATACATTTTCAATTTACAATGTTTTCAACTTACGATGGGTTTCTCAGAGCATTAACCCATCTCAAGTCAAGGATCATCTCTAGAAGACACCACGCATCAGCACAGAACTGATGAGTAATCTTCTCCATAATTAAAACAGATGATAAGACAGATTCTGGCCTCAGGACACTCAGAAGTCCCAGAAAACACCTGAACAATCCACAGGAAGGGTAGTGTTATGTCTCTGCTGCTAGAACCTGCAGGTAGAAGGTCTCAGATGTGTTTGTCCTCTACATGGACTGAGGCAGATCCATTGGCCTTGAGGGTAGTGCTTTCTCAGAGTGGCATGGTAGAAATACATGTGATAGAAATATTTGTCACTTGACTTCCAGTATTGTGTCCTCAGACCTGCAACCTGAGCATAGTGTATCATACTAGAATATCCCATGAAGTAAGAAAAAGAACTTGACATTCCATGATTAGAAAACTTAAGAAACCTGATATTGATGAGTGCTGGTTCCAGAATCTTCCATCTACATAGTCATGGCCTCCTTCCTAATGGCTCCAAACTGCCCGAGGGTAGTGCTGAGCTTAGGATGTGGGTTTTGGTCATTTGCTAAGGTATCTCCCTTCCTTTTCCATTTGTCAGGCTCTCACCAGGGCCTCAGGAATACAAAGATACTGTGACAGGTTCCCTGCCTATTTCTCAGCTGCAAGTCAGCAGATTCCAAGCTTGAACTTCCTGTGGGAAGACAAATGCCCTTTAAGCTTTAATGTGATTTTAAAATGTTGTTACTGTTACTGAGATTTCAAAGATCCAAATCCAGAGAAACCAAGGTTAATTAAATCAGACACAGACTGTTATTATTAAATAACCTGTATATCGATCCATTGTCCTGAAGGCAAGTTTAGAAACCTGAATTCTTCCTGTTCATAGGATGAGTTATTTCCTAAAGGTACCTTGGTCCCTAGTAGAGAGTCAAGTGGTGGCTTTCCAAAAGATATGTCCATGTCCTAACCTCTGGAATCTGTAATGTGACCCGATTTGGAAGAAAAGTTCTTTGCAAAGGAATGAACTAATGATCTCAAGATGAAATTATTTTGCATTATCTGGATAAGCCCTAAATCTGATGACAAGGGTCCTCTTGATAAGCATTAAATCTGATGACAGAAGAAAGGAGACAGAGAAGGCAGCCATGTGTAGGCAGAGGTAGAGGCAGAAGCAGGAGTGATGTGATCACAAGCCAAGGAATTTCCAGCAGCCACTAGGAAGAAGTAAGGAAGTTTTCTGCCCTTGAATCTCTGGAGAGAGTGAAATACACTTCTGCTTACCATAACTGGGAAAGAAGAAATTTCTGTAGCAATAAGCCACCACGTTTTCTGGGAATTTGCAGGAGCCCTAGAAAATGAATGCAATCACCCCTAAATTCACTTTCCTGCAGGTGTTCTCACCCATTCTCCATTACCAGCATTTGGTGGTGATCAAATTGGTCCATAATGTCTCATATTAATTGTGGTTGAAATATGTGATCAATCAAACTACACTTGGAAACAATTCATTTCCACATCAAATGACAGTCCCTTGGATCAGCAGATCTTCCCAATCTTTATAAACTCCCAGTGAGAATCTGAGAAGACACATGGCAGTGAATATATGTATGATCTCAGGCATCATGAAGTACATAACAAAACAGTATCAGAACACCGTATCTGACCACTGTTCCTGACTTTTCAGGTTCTGGGAGGATCAGAACTCAGGCTGGAAGCACCATGTGGGTGGCCTGGGTGGCAAAGAAAGATCTTGGCCCCAGAAAGAAATCCTTTGTTCTTGATAAAAGGAATACTGTCACTGACTTCAGTGCTTGTTCCTGTTTCTAGCTTGGGGTTAGTTGGGATCATTAAAGTCACATATTATTAGAAGACTATCACAAGACTCACAAGAAAACTCAGGTTGTACCCAGTCCCCAGTCCTGTGGCAGTGCCTGGCAGATGGTGGATATTCCCATGAAAGCTTTGATAAACTAACATTGATTACATTTGTATCCCAATGTTTTTTTAAGAATATTCCACATCACGCTTCACATACTCATCCTCTGCTGTGTGAGGGCATTGCGCTACTTATCTTCTAGATCAAAAGATCTGAGACAAGCACAAAGTGCTATGGGAGTGTAGAAGAATGAAATTATTCTTGTCTGAGGAGACTAAGAATTTCCCAAACTCACAGGGCGTTGGTTTCGGTTCTACAGGGCTGAATGGGCTCTGCTGGGCAGCAAAGATGTACGAGCACAGTATCTGCATCTGGTTTTGTAGATCAGACCTGGGAGGTGTGGGCTGGGCCTCATTACCTGCCTCTCCCATCCACAGCACCTGCTAAAGTTCACCCCTCATAGAGGAGGCCGAAACTCTTTGTGCTTGGTAAAATCTTCTAGGTTATTCTGATCTTCTCATCTGGAGGTGGTTCAAGGGCTCTGGCTGCCCCTCGGATCTGGTGGAGATGCAGCGGAGAACAAGGAAAGAGCAAGTAAGTATGGCCATGTGGTGGTACATTTTCCTTTTATAAACTTTGCATTTCTGTCATCATTATCATCAGAGGCGTTCCTTCTTGGTGGTTACAAACTAAGATGGAACCGCTTGACCCGGGCTGCCACTTGGATCATTTGAGGTCTCCCCCAAGAGCAGATCAGAATGCCCTGAATTCCCACCATAACTTACTAAGGTTCAGCCTCCTCCGGGTGTGTGGACCTCTACTGTTCCATTCTATGGGTTGCAGCCTCCTGGGTGTTTGGCTGTTTTCAGCTTCCTGAGCAAGTGTGTTGAGCAAGGAGATTTATCATTCTGTTAACTCAAGTCCTTCCAATTTCAGAAACCAAGGTTTTCCAGCTATGGTTGGAATCCACTGCTTTCAGTGTGTAGGGAGAACAGCGGACTTTTTACATCTGTTTATTTTTATGCTGGTATTTTACTCCTGAATTTTGAAATAGTTTTGTCAACCTCTGTTAAAAAAAAAGGAAAAAAAAGAAAAGTTCCGCTTTTCTTTTCCTTGCTCTCCCTCCACCCCACCCTTGTCCTTTTTGGCCATTCTTGGATTTCACGCCATATTTTTATTTCAGGATTTGTGTGTGCGTATGCTTCATTCCTTTTCCTGGAGGGCTGCTATGCCTATCTTTGATCCTGTAAGAACATAGACATTGTGGTGACAACATGCACTTGGAATCTATTTTGTAGAGAAGAAACTGGCCTCTGTTGGGTGTGCAAAGTCCACACACTGCACCTCGGCCAGGGCTTTCTTCCTGTTTCAGATGCTCAGGGCGGTTGACTTACACAGCAGACCCTTCGTTTGATCCTTAATGTAGGTGCATCCAGCTCCCCAACACACAAGTGCACTGCAGTTTGAAAATGGGAAATGAGGAACGTCTGGGGAGACCATGAGGTTGTTTCACAGAAGGTCCATCCACATACACAAAGGAAGCACAAAGTGACTTTGACCCACATCTTGGCTTCTCAGTTTTAAAGTGGCCTTGGCTCCCAGAGGGAGGCAGAAATGCCCCAGGAATCCTGTGATGTGTGCACAGGATGGCTGCGATCAACTTAAAACAAGCTGAGGGGGGAAAACCCAAATGCAAAATTAACCATCTTTAAATTCTGAATCCTGAATAAATATTAAATAAAAGAAGGCTTGAAAACATGAACAATAGTTTTTTCCAGGATTATTGAGATATAACTAACACAAACTGTGTATGTTCAAGGTTTGCAATGTGATGATTTGATATGCACATATGTGGTATTTGATAACTGTAATCAGATTAATGAACACATCCATCACGTCACCTAGTGCCGTCATACATGTACGCATGCAAAGGACACCTAAGATATCTTTCATCAGTTTTTTGTTTTGTTTTGTTTTTTTATTTGAGGGGTTGTTTTTGTTTTAATTTTTTGATATTGGGGATTAAACCCAAGGTCACTTACACTTAGGCACATCCCTAGCCCTTTTCCAGTATTTTTTTTCAATTTAGAGACAGAGTCTCACCAAGTTGTTTAGGGCCTCCTTAAATTGCTGAGGCTGGCTTGGAACTCACAACCAGCCTCCTGAGCCGCTGGGATTACAGGTGTGCACTACCACACGTGGCTCTTTCATCAGTTTTCAAGTAAACAATATAGTGTTAACTATATTCACCTTGCAGCACATTAGACCCTCGGAACTGATTTATCTTATAACTGAAAATTTGTGCCCTTTGACCAACATCTTTCCATTTCCCCCACCTTAGCCTGTGGGAACCCACATTCCACTCTGTCCTTCTATGAGTCTGACTTTGTCGATACTCCATTTGTGAGAGCACAAGGCGTCTGTCTTTCTGGGCCTGCCTTATTTCACTTAGGATAATATCCTCTAGCTTCATCCATGTTGTAGCGAATGACAGGAGCTCCTTCTTTTTAGGGCTGAATAATATTCCTCTGTATGTACCTACATTTCTTCATCCATTCATCCATCCATGAACACATATTGTTTAAATATTACATTTAAAAGTACAATGTTTGCCAATGTTTCTTTATTTTTAGATGAGTTGACAAATGTGCATTTAAAGCAGGCATAAGAGAGGCTTTCCAAGCTACACTCTAGAATTTAAAAATTTGCACCATACAAAAATAACTCGGATGTGACCAAGACTCAGCATTGTATTATAGCTGCCAAAGGGAAACCTAAATCCAAAATTTATTCTGAGTAATATGCATGTTATTAGAGACTGAAAATGAATCTAAAACTGATTCCTCACTACTTCTTCCAAAGAGCCCTTTCCCAAGGCTTTTCATTCCCCTCTTAGGGCAGCAGTGTCTGATCTCGCATCTAGAATCTCCGCAGTGGTGTAACTAACTCCCTCTTAAGGCAATAGATCCTATTTTGCAGTCTCTTCAACTCCATTTCTGGCTTCTTCTCTTAGCTCCAAAGAGCCTTAATTTCTGCTTTGATTTCCCTAACATAGTGAAAGGTTTTGATAAACCAAGGAAGACCAGAGAGTAAGCTTAAATTTACCAAGTTGAGGTGTCAGCTGTGTCCAGCCCAGTGGAGGTCCCCAGTGGAGGTCCCCAGTGGAGGTCCCCAGTGGGAGCCTCTGTCTCCCTCCTTTCTTGACCAAGGTGAAAGTTACCACCAGGCAACAGGCCCGATATTGTCAACGGGAAATGGGCAGCTTTGTCTCCTGAGGGACTCCTGCAGTGGAACTCCGGGAATTGGCAGAGATGTCAACTTCGAATTCACTCCAAGGGACCTAGCAGGAGAGCGTTCAGTATGGATGTGACCATTCTTTCTCACAAACAGGTTCTTATCACATGTGGACGTAGTAAAGCTGAAAATTTTTAGGCAGAACCCTTGTAAATCGGGGACCTTCTGTGTTCCTGAAGTTAATTGTGAAACCAAGACAGTTCTGCCTGAATCCATCTCCTCTGATGCACTTTTGAGGCTCTTATGAACGGACTACAAAATATTAACCATCTTCAGAAGCAAAACAATAAAACGGGCATTTTTCCCCCCAAACTCCCAGCAGTTATCTTAGGAATGTGTATTTTCATGGCAGGATGGTGAGTCGCTAATGATGAAAGATCTTTCCAACTTCAGAACTGAACAGTGCTCAGAACAGCTAATGGACAAGCAAGTTGGCTCCCAAGTTCCAGGTAATAGTCTAAGCATTTTTTTCTGCTCTGAGCACAGGAAGGAGTTTTACTCCCTAAATTTGCAGAAACAACTTTTCACTGAGACTAGTGGTCCAATGATGAATGATCTACACTCTAACTTGTGAGAGCAACATCTTCTAAAGTGCTCTGGAAACCAGCCTTGGAAAGGCTGTGGCTTTCTTTTTTATTCTTGAATATTTCTAACTACCTCGGGAAACTTGATGACCTCCGAACAGCCTCTTGAAGCCTTCCACTAGTCCCTGCCATTCTCTTGTTCCACTCATCAACACACTTGCTGATTCCTATTAGGACGGGTCGGCCAAGGTTCAGACGTCTTTTCTCCCAGGGCAGCTGCTCTATCGCTTGAAAATACCTTAGTTTCTGGTGCGTCACTATTTCCTGCATAGATAACATGACCTTACCTATCTCCTGTCTCCATGTGTAAACCATGTTTCTGATGGACATTTCAGGCTTAGGATGATGGTCTAAGACGGCTAAAAATAATTCCCCACACATTCTATTTCCTTATTATCTCACAGGAAGGGCTGATGGTCACAGAGAAATTAGTTTCAACAACTCTAATAAGCTCTTTTTTCCAACCGCTCTATTTTCTGAGGACTTTGCATTACTTACTTTCAACATCATCCAATGATATTTGAAAATCCATTCCACATAGCCTTTAATTAGCCTATGATAGAAATGCATACCGAATGAGGATTCCTAAATCCAGATCTTCTCCACTATCCCAGCGTCCAATGGGCAGGATCCATTTTCTAGAAATCTCGAGGACAAGGAGCTGGTGGGTCATCTAGCTTCTTCTCCACCTGGTTGTGCCTCCACAGCACTCCTCGTGCAGGTCCCACTGCAGGGATGAAGGCTGGCAAGCATGATGACTGAGCACACATTCAGCCAGAAAGGCAGATGTGTCTCTCTTTTTGCAGATGTTCTTTATCATTTTATAAATGAATATTTTGGTGTCTTTCTCCCTAAGCTTTAGACAGAGGAGGAAATAGCTCCTCTCCAAAAACACTGCATAAAGGTGCTCAAATCATAGTTAACCTTTAATAACTCACCTTCTCTGCTAACCTGCCCTACGGCATTTGATTTTCATGTCTTTGATTGCATTTTGGCATGTGCTTTAGTGTGATTAAATATCTTAATCTTTATGGATTCTCAATTCGTGCCTCACTGAGACCTTTACCATTTCCAAATTATAAAAGAATATTCTTATGATTTCTCCCTAAGTTTCTTAGCTTTACATTTAGACATTAAATTCAAGTAGAATTTATTTTTCTGTGGGGTGTGAGATAGGGATTGAATAACACTTTCTCCAACATAATGTTCACAAACTTCATGAATTCCTGATTCTTTTTCGAGAACCACAATTGTCACTAAAATTGCTTTGCTAATATTTGCATTTTTAACACTGTATAGCATCTTCCTATCAACTACAGAGGTATTGACATAATTGGAGGATAAGTGACTTCCAAAGGAAAGCAACACAGAAAAACATATTTCTCAGTGTGTTAGTCAATACTTTGGGGTTATGATGGGATCTTTGTTCTTGATTTTCTAAACTCATCCTTGGGTAAGGAGGACACAGTACAATATCATCAAAAGTGATGAGCGAGTGAAATTTGCAAAGTAAAAACTGCTCTGGCCAGCTCTAGGCAGCTCCAAACTCATTCAGTTTCTGTAAATGAAAACCAGTGCAGATTTGCAAAATGTCCCCGATATTTAGAGCAAAGGAAACAAGCATGGTGCACCATATATGCTCCCAAGACTTTAAAATCCCTGTTATTCAGTGATGTCCCCAGGGAGGGAGTAATAAGGGCTTTTTAACCTCAGGCAATAAAATGAATTATATAGATAGAAACATATATTTTGGCAGAGAATAAACTTTATACTTTATCAAAGAAATTATGTTAGCATTCCAGCTACTGCATAATAAATAATCATCATTTCAAAGGACTCTCTTTCCATAAAGAGCTTTTTCTAGACATGAAGACAAAGCGTTTATTTATAAAACATTAAATGTCTATACAAGAAGATAAATGCTATGACAGTGATGGATCATAAAGGCAGGATTACAAAGAACAGCTTCATAGGAAGGGGGAAAGTCTGAGCTCTCAAGGACTTGGATGCAGGGCAGAGGGAGGACGCACCTTCCAGAGGGGCGGCATGAACAGAGCAAGAGGTCAAAACTCACCGCTCTCCTTTTATTTGGTTTTTCTTTTCAAAGGTCAAATGTGAAGTTAAACCACCATATTTTGCTGTTGCATTATTTTGTTGGGAAAATATGCTTGAAAAACTTCTTTTTCTAAGAATATTAGTATTGTGAAGATTTCTTTTTTTCTTTAACTTCACTCTAAAGAATATTTGTTCTCCAAATTGAAAGCTGTCTGATTTGGTTATCAGTCTAACTGCTCCTCATATGCTCTATTTTTAGTTCCTTGTACAACTTTACAGAGAATGAAAATTATTTTGAAAGCACATAAAATATAACTAAAGATATCATTCTTAGAAATCTAAAACAGTTATGAACCATTCCAAAGAAGAGATCATCTCTAAACATATTATTTGACAGACAAGGTCTTATTGAGCATCAAGTAAAAGCAGCTTAAAAAGAAAGCACTGGAGTGGGAGCATGGAGGTAGATATGCTTAAAAGGCAACAGTAGAGGCAACAGGCAATAAAAAGTCTCCATGTTTATTCACCATCCAGAATAATGCCCTGAATGGACCATAGAGTGGTCCTCACACCTCCACGGGCAAAGTTCCTTCGGGTCTGAATTGCCTGTGTTCCTTGCTCTCAGTATTGAAGTGATTTCCTACCTTGGTAATGCATCCTTTTCTCTCTTTCAGAGCTCCTGGCAACTCGCTGAACACTTTGCCACATCCTGGCTTTTATACCCTCCTAGCCTCCATCCTCCTCCCCAGCCCCAGCACCTCCCCACCCAGTTTGTCTCCTACAGCACCCCCTCCCCACATGCTATTCTAACTCTTGGAACCACTTTATATGCAGCAATTCTCCTCACCCCCAGCTCCCTAGAGAGTCTCTTGGGAAGAAAGTGCCCTGCACAGCACTGCAGGCCCACCCACCACTTGTGCGGTGCCCCTCCCCCAGCTTTGTACTGGTGCATGCCATTAGGCTGAATTGATCCGGGAGGCATGGATAATTCTTTTCCTCGGGTGCCCTAGGAACACTTAAGTTGCCATGTAATTCATGCAAAATCACCATGGGAGAATTCTCTCTCCTGAGCTGTTTTGTCCTGTACCCCTGGGGACATGTCAGTTGCAAGAATGGTCCTGTGCCTCACAATTCCACTGTCTGTCAGTGCTCCCTTTGGAAATACCTGCTTTATTGACTTTTGGAAACCCAGCAGTCTGCTACTGTTTTCCCTCAAGTGAAATACCCAGGCACAAAGGTTAATGGTAGATGCTTATAGCCAATTTCATAGGACTCGTCCCCAAGATGCATGCACAAGCAACAGTCCGTGGGCATTAGTGACATGACTGCAGGCCTGGCCTTTATTTCAAGATTTAGATCTTTTGTGAGGTTTGGCCTGCTGAGCTTGGGTTTTTAAATGCTCCCCTCAAACCAAACTGAATCTGCCCTGTGTTGGCAATTATCACAGCATCTCCTTGCCTTGTCAGAAAGCTTCCAGGGAAAATAAAATGTATGGTAGAAATCTGCAGTGTCTCAACCAGAAGTGTAGACCATTCGTGTTTTTCTTATCCAGAATGAGTGAATAGAAAAATCAAAAATGCGTGCTCTAGTCCATAACGCAGAAAATTTTCGTTTAAAGCTATCCAAAAATACATTGTGAACTTGTGGTATTTTTTTTTCATTCTGTAAGCCCGAAAATGTTTTATAAATGAATTCCAAATCACTGCATGATGAATGAAGTGTTCCTGCGCTCTGTTCAACCATTCTTCCCCTTGGACAGACACCAGTCACCCTGAACAGAAGGCCCAGTCAGCGGGGAGGAGGGAGAAGCTAGAGTCGTTATTGTCTAATGGCCTAGGGCCTCTTCCTTACTTTGGTTCATGCTCTTAGTTGTTTTTTCTTTTGCTGTTGTTGCTATAAAAAAATTCTTAAGACTGGGTGATTTCTAAATATTAGAGGTTTCTTGGGCTCATGGTTCTGGAGGCTGGGGAGTCTAACAGCTCAGTGCCAGCAGGAGATGAGGGACTTCTTGATGCATCACCCCATGGCAGAGGGCATCACAGGGACACGAGGGAGCAGGCTAGCTCAGCTCACTCTGCCTTTTGTAGTGATGCGAATGACACCAAGAAGGTCCCACACCATCACCTTATCCAATCCTAATGACCTTCCAAAGGCCCCACCTCCAAATTCCATCAACATATGACTTTGCGGATTCAGTTTCCAACACAGGAATTCTGGGGATCTCCACCTTCATTCAAGAGCCCCTGTTCGTCTGAAGCTCAGAACATCTAGTTATTAGTCATGTTTCTGTGCTCCCTCATCACTGCTGTCTACTGACTCACGGCCAGTTCTATTTGTACATTGATTACTTTAGCACCTGATCCACATCCTTCTCTCTCCCTGTTATAGTTTAGATATGAGGTGTCCCCCAAAACTCATGTCTGAGACAATGCAAGAATGTTCAGAGACGAATGATTAGATTATGAGAGCTGTAACCTTGTTGGTGGATTAATCCACTAACATGGATTAACTGAGTGGTAACTGTAAGCAGGTGGGGTGTGGCTGGAGAAAGTAGGTCATTGACAGTTTATACTTTGACCTGGTGAGTGGAGCTCTCTCCACCTCCTGGCTGCTGTGTCCTGAGCTGCTGTTCTTCACTGTGTCCTTCTGCCATGATGTTCTCCCCACCTCAGGCCTAGAGCTGTAGAGTCAGCCAACCATGGATTAAAGTTCTGAGCCAAATTAAACTTTTTCTCCTCTGTGTTGTTCTTGTCAGGTCTTTTGGTACAGCAATGAAAAAGCTGACTAAAATACTACCTCTCTTTTTAATCCTGATCAGTGATGCCAGTTGGAAAGTACATCTAGAACCTCATGCTGTCTTCTTAATTCCAATAACCATCCAGTGTACATTCTATCACTTACGTCCTAGGTCTGGACATCATCAAATAAAAGACATGCTCCAGTCCATAAATATTCATACCTCTCATCTTAAAAATAAAATCCCTCCCTGGATCCTCTATCACCAAGACTTTACCTTGCAGCCAAACTCCTTTAATAGCATTCTGTATTTGCCAGTCCCTTCCATGACTTGTTTTCACCCCCAAACTCCTTGCAATATGGCGTCCACTTCTCTGCCAAGAATATCCCCACTGGTACGATCCCATGGCCAAATTCATGATACCAGTTACTTTTGTTCTGAAAGCATTCTAAAGCACTTTATACTACAGTACTTCCCCCTTCTCTGTACCTGACAGAACATTCCTCCATCTCTCCAGACATCTCGCTCTGCCATCTCTCCTTGCTTCCTTCACAGAGTCCTTCAAAATGTTGATTATCTCAGGGTTCTAAGATTCCTTTCATTGTTTCCTATGGTGCTTATTTGAAATGACCTTCTCTGATCCCGCACTTAGTTAATATGTTTATATGCAAATCTCTTTCAAATCTATATACTAACCTCTTCTTCAAGTTTCTACAATTATCTTCTTGATACCTCCATCCATGTGGCCCACCAAGACCTCATTCTCATGTGAAGTCTCAACATGCTCAAATGGGAACTCATAACCTTCCTAAAAATACACCCCACACCCCTCCAGGTTTGAACAGGTCGGTGGTCACAGCCAGTCACAAAACTACAAGAAAAAAAGATTATTTTCACTTCTCCCTCTTCTTCAATCCTTACCTCCAAGAAACCTTTACTCATATTTGTCTCATATGACTGTCTTGTGCTTAGTATATGCTCAATAAAATTTAAAGACATTAGAAACAAATTTCCAAACTAGAACTGTAATGAAAACAAGATCAATGTGGATTGCCTAAACCTCAACATGCAACATGATTACTGATCAATTAAATCCTAAATCAATCTATGATAAATAGCAAACAATAAAGGTGATGCTGTGTTAATTAGCTTTTCATTACTGTGACCAAAATACCTAACAAGAGCAACTTAGAGGAGGGAAAGTTTATTTTGGCTAATAGTTTCAGAGGATCAGACTGAGCCTATCACTTGGGACGCAAGATGAGGCAGTATGTCTTGTTGGAAGTGCATGGTAGAGGGAAGCTGCTCACCTCAAGGCAGCCAGGAAGCAGAGAGAGAGGGAGGTGGGAAAAGGGCCACAGGAAAGAACAGCCCTTCCAGGGTGTACTCCCAGTGACTCACCTTTTCCAGGAACACCCAACCTGCCTACAGTTCCTACCCAGTCCACTTAAACTAGGATGGATTGATTAGGTTACAGCTCTCACAAGCCAATCACTTTATTTCTGAACATTCTTGCATTAACACAGGAGTACTGGGGGACACCTCGTATCCACACCACAACAGATGCTAATATTGCCCAAGGTCCTTCCTCTTTAGGGAAGTAGTGAAACATTAAGAGGATTGCTTTCTTCCAGTTTGTGCTTTCTGCAAAATGCCTCTTTCGTTTTATTTTCTGGAACTGACTTCAGACTCTCTGTGCTGTGTTGTGTTAACTTCGTACTTCTCTCTCTATTCCATAAAGTCTTTGCCAATCTGTGGTGGTGGCAAAGGGGGATTTTTATATCCTGCATGGTTTTCTCCCTGGAAAACTTTTAAGCTCAGTATGGTTGTTTGTGAACTTAAAAAGGCTTATTCAGAAAGAATAAAGAGTGGCAGGGCTCAGAGGTCAGGGAAGGTGAATTGCAATGGAACCATCAGCCAGGTGCTATAGCTTTCCCCACCAACAGGCAGACATGGTGGACAAAGCAGGGAAAGAGGAGAAGGCATATTTTATCAAGAACTGAAGGTGGACAAGGCAGTGTAGGTAAACAAATAAGAACTGAAAATTTAGCAAAGCTGTTGGGGACATTGATAGCTAATAAATCATAGAGACTCCTTGCCAACCTTCCTAGAGGATTCCGGCAGAGAAGCTGGGGTCCAGTGAGGTTCTCAAGACTTGGATTCCTTAGCAAACCAGGATGCTCTGCTCATTGAATTGCCAAAATGGTTTTCATACTATATGAGTGTGAAAAAGAAGACATTCCTCGAAGATACGCTAAACCCCCAACTGCATTTGAGTTGTGACAACGTGGTGGCATAGTGACAAATACAAATCTGTATTTTCATACAGCATTCCCCACAGAGAATGGCAAATTCCAAACTCCCAAATAAGTTTCCCCAACACATGGGGCTTATTAGAGGCCCTCCACTTCCCTTGGCAGAGAGGCAAGTTGCATTTAAATACTAACTCGAGCTGCTTTCCATAATGTATGCTAAGTGGGCTTTGCCCATGTGTTGGAATGACATCAGCCATCCCCAAACCAGGCTGCAGAAGTTCAGAATGGTCCTGTGCCAGGAAGATGAAAAGAGTGGCATTCTTATACCTGAGGAAAAAGCAGATAAACTCATCCACTCCAGCTAACAGATAAGTTGTGTATTTACCTCAGATTTTGTAGTCTTAAAGAATCTCTGATCTTAGCTAGGATATTTATCTGCACATTATTTTCAACAGATATGTAGAGAAAGTGCATGGAAATATGTCAGCTGGGTTCCATAGTCATGCTGTGATGAAGCCCTTCTACTTTCTGGATCTGCTGTAGACACCAGAATGTGCACCAAGCAGAAAATGGACCTACTGAAACACCTTTCCTTTCTGCTCTTGCCAGGCATGAAAACGTCTTCACAGAATCCAAAACTTTCAACTAATAGTTGAAGGCACGCTTTATTATAAAGTATGGATCAAGATGGCGGCATCTCACATTGATTTTACGAGGTTCCATGAAATACTCCTCCCTGTTTCTTTGTACAGGAAATGTGCAATTGTCTTCTTTTCTTGATTGTGATGGCATCTCTGACACCTGCCCACATGCCACTGGAAGCCAAGACTCTGAAACCCTTGCTGATGGGGAAGAGGATGAATTGTTCATCTGCTGCTATCCTATCTGTGAGAAATATTCATATAAAATAATGGTTTGATGAGATTCAAAGACCCTGTCTCCCTGTTTGAACATACTGCATGCCATTATGGCAAAGAGAATTTCACAGGATTTCTCATAGGAAAGGAAAAAAATTTTAATGCTTTCTTTCTGGAAAGAGAAATAAATTTAGAGTTTGAAAAATTGGTTTGAAATTGATTCTGATCTATTGAAGGTTTGACCTTACGCTCAGTACTTCAACCTCCAGGTACGAAGTTTCCTTGGCCAATCCAGTGGGATGAGTGTATTGAATAATCCTTTGGTCCCTTCCCTGTTGAATTTTGAGATCCCTAACAGTTATTCACAGAACTGGGAAAATCAGTCTTTCATCTTCTGTTCAATGTTAGCTGGAAGACATACCTAGGAAGACCCAAAGGGGTGACCTTCTGCTTCATTATGGACCACATGTTGGTGTCCTCCCCAAATTCTTATTTTGAGAGACAATACAGTGCATTCTTCCTCCCTCTCCCCATCTCTCTCTGTCCCCACCATGTGAGGACACAGCAAGAAGGTGACCGTCTACAACGGAAAGGGAAAGCCTTGACCAGATGCATCCTGCTGGCTCCTTGGTCTTGGACTTCCAGTCTCTAGAACTATAAAAAAGTAAATTTCTGCAGTTTAAACCACCCAGTCTATGGTATGTTGTTATGACAGCCTGAGTAGATTAATACATATATGAAAATACTTATATTTTTAGAAACCATTAAAGCTCAATCCCTATCCTTATAACCTTGATTCTGAAGATTAGGTCCAGGGTCTGACTGGATACTTGCCAATTCAATATGACTAACTCTTTGGATTCAATTCTTTTTGTCAAATATTTAAAAATAAAACTTTTCTATGCTTCTGAGAAGCGGTAAACTCTTTTAAAATGAGCTCAAGTGATCAATTGCTTTTGAATAAGGGTGCCAAGATCATTCACTGCAGAAAAGACAGTCTTTTCAACAAATATTTTAGGTAAAACTGGATATCCAAATGCAAAAGTATTAACATGAGTCACTTCTTACCTCCGCACATAAAAATTACTCAAAATAGATCAAAGGCCTAAACTTAAGAGCTAAAACACTGAAACACCTAGACAAAAACATATGGGAAAATCTTTATGACATTGGATCCAGCAATGATTTCTTGGATAGGATACCAAAATAACCAATTAAAAATATTTGATCATCAAAGGACACTATCAAAAGATGGAATAAAGTGAATTTCAAACCAAAGTTAATCAGAAGGGACCAAGAAGGTCATTTCATACTGCTTAAGGGAATTCTACATCTACAAGACATAACAATTGAAAATTATTTATGACCCAAAGAGTGCAGCATCTATGTACATTAAATAAACCCAGAATCAAATAGACCACAACATAATAATACTGGGTGACTCTAACACATCTCTCTCACCACTGGATAGATCTTACAAACCATAACTGAACAAATAGGCTGTAGAACAAGGAAATACAATTAATAATTTAGACTTAAAAGACATATAGATAATATTTCATCCATCAATGTCTGAATACCCTTTCTTCTCAGCAGCAAATGAATTATTTTCTAAAATAGACCACATCTTAGGCCACAAAGTAACACTTAGCAAATACAAAAAATAGAGATCATACTTTGCATTCTATCAGATCATAACAAAATTAAATTAGAAATCAATGATAAAGTAAAAAATAGAAGCTACTCTAACACCTGGAGACTAAAAAACACACTACTGAATGATCATAGGCTAGCAGAAGAAATCAGGGATAAAATTTAAAAAGTACTTGGAGGTAAATGAGAAGAGTGTCACAACATATCAAAATCTCTGGGATTTTCTGAAGGTGGTTCTAAGGGGGAAGTTCATAGCACTGAGCTCACTCATTAGAAGGACAGAAAGTCACCAAATAACCTCACATTACATCTCAAGGTCCTGGAAAAAGAATATATCCACACCAAAAGAAGTAGAAGATAGGAAATAATTAAAATCAGAGATGAAATCAATGAAATTGATAAAAACAAAAAAGTTCAAAAAATCAACAAAACAAAAAGTTGTTTCCTTGAATATATCAATAAAATCGATAAGTCCTTAGACATGCTAACCAATAAAAAGAGGGAAAAAACTCAAATTTCTAAATTTGTGATGAAAAAGGAAATATCACCATGGACACCACTGAAATAGAGGGGATAATCAGAAAATATTTTGAAAATTTATACTCCCAAAATAGAAAATCTTGAAGACATTGACAAATTTCTAGAGACATATGACCTACCCAAGTTTAAACAGGACATAGGAAATATAAACACATCAATTTCAAGCAATGGAATTGAAGATGCCATCAAAATCCTACCAACAAAGAAAAGCCTAGGACTGGATGGATTTTCAGCTGAGTCCTACCAGACCTTCAAAGAAAAACTTAAACCAATACTCCTGAAATTATTTCATGAACTAGAAAAGGAGGGAACTCTTCCAAACTCATTCCATGAAGCTAGTATCACCCTGACACCAAAACAGACAAAGACACATCAAGGAAAGAAAACTTCAAACCAATATCCCTAATGAGATAGATGCAAAAATTCTTAATAAAATACTGCAAATCACATGCAAACACACATTAAAAATATAGTTCACCCTGATCAAGTGGGGTTCACCCCAGGAATGCAAGGTTGGTTTAA
Source organism: Glaucomys volans (assembly GCA_020662805.1). Taxonomy (NCBI): domain Eukaryota; kingdom Metazoa; phylum Chordata; class Mammalia; order Rodentia; family Sciuridae; genus Glaucomys; species Glaucomys volans. The sequence goes on from JAJEJO010000958.1 coordinate 778,774, forward strand.
CATACAGAAATCAATAAGCATATTTCATCAAATCAATAGACTTAAAGACAAGAATCATATGACTATCTCAATAGATACAAAAAAAGCATTACATGAAATACAGCCACCGTTCATGCTCAAAATACTAGAAAAACTAGAGATAGTTGGAACATACCTCAATATTGCAAAAGCCACATATGCTAAACCCAAGGCCAACATCATTCTAAATGGAGAAAAATTTAAAGCATTCCCTCTAAAAACTGGAACAAGACAGGGATGCCCCCTTTCACCACTTTTATTCAACATTGTCCTGGAAACTCTAGCCAGAGCAATTAGACCAAAGAAATTAAAGGGATCAAATAGGAAAAGAAGAACTCAAGCTATCCCTACTAGACAATGACATGATTCTGTATTTAAAAAAATCCACCAGAAAACTACTAGAACTCATAAATGAATTCAGCAAAGTAGCAATATATAAAATTAACACTGATAAATCTATTGCACTCCTATACACCAATGATGAATCAGTCAAAAGAGAAATTAAGAAAACTATCCCATTCACAATAACTTCACAAAAAACCCATAAGCAAAAAAACCTGGGAATCAATATAACAAAAGAGGAGAAATACCTCTACATTGAAAACTAGAGAACACTAAAGAAAGAAATTGAAGAAGACCTCAGAAAATGGAAAGATCTCCCATATTCTTGGATAGGTAGAATTAATATTATCAAAATGGCCTTACTACCAAAAACATTATACAGATTTAAAGCAATTTTTATTAAAATCCCAATGATATCCTCATAGAAATATAAAAAAAACAGTCATTAAATTCGTTTGGAAAAATGAGGGGCCCAGAAAAGACTAAGGAATTCTTAGGGAGAAAAGCTAAGCAGAAGCATCACAATACCAGACTTTAAATTATACTAGAGAGCTATAGTAGCAAAAATGGCATGGTATTGGCACCCAAACAGACATAGAGACCAATGAAACAGAATAGAAGACACAGAGAGAAACCCATATAAATATAATTATCTCGTACTAGACAAAGGTGCCATAAACTTATACATTGGAGGAAAGATAGCCACTTCAACAAATGGTGCTGGGAAAACTGGAAATCCATATGCAGTAGAATGAAATTGAATATCTGTCTCTCCACTGTACAAAACTCAACTCAAAGTGGATCAGAGACCTAGACATTAAACCAGAAACCCTACCTACATCTACTAGAAGAAAATAGTCTATCATATCAGCTTAGGAACTGACTTCCTCAACATGACTCCTAAAGAGCAAGAAGTAATATCAAGAATCAATAAATAGGGTGGTATTAAACTTTGAAGCTTCTTCATAGCAAAGGAAACAATCAGAAGTGTAAAGAGAGAGCCTTCAGAATGGGAGAAAATCTTTACTACCTGCACCTCAGAAACAGCATTAAGCTTGAAGATACATAAAGAACACAGAAAAACTTAATGCCAAAAAATTAAATAACCCAGTTGATAAATGAGCAAAGGAACTGAGCAGACAATTCACAACAGAAGAAATGCAAATGATCAACAAACATATGAGAAAATGTTCAACATCTCTAGCAATTAGAGAAATGCAAATTAAAACTATATGGAGATTTCATCTCAGAAGGACAACAATCAAGAATACAAGTAACAATAAATGTTGGTGATGACATGGGGGAAAGGTACACTCATACATTACTGGTGGGGCTGGAAATGGGTGCAGCCACTCTGGAAATCAGTATGGAAATATCTCAGAAAGCTTAGAATGGAACCACCATTTGACCCAGTTGTCCCACTCCTCGGTTTATATCCAAAAGACTTAAAAGCAGTGTATTTACAATGACACAGCCACATCAATGTTTATAGCAGCTCAACTCACAATAGCTAAACTATGGAACTAATCTAGGTGCCCTTCAACAGATGAATGGATAAAGAAAATGTGGTATAATCAGAATGGAATACTGCTCAGCCATAAGAAAGAATTACTTTCTAATATTTGCCAGAAAATGGATGCATCTGAGACTGTTATGCTAAACTGAAGAAGCCAATCCCCACAAACCAAAAGTTGAATGTTATGCCTGATGTGTGGATGCTAACACAAAACAAGAGGAGGGGACAGAAAGGGACACAATATTCACAAATCTTGTATCTAATAAAGGACTAATATCTGGAATTAACAAAGAACTTCTACCAGATCATTCATGCATACACCAAACAAAACAAACAACTCAATTCCAAAAGGTGCAAGGGACTTGAACAGACAGTTTTGAAGGAAGATATTCAAATGACCATGAGGTACATGAAAAGATGCATCTTTAGTTATTAGAAAACTGCAAATCAAAACCACAATCAGATATAACCTCACATCCATCAGGATGGCTAAAATAAAATAAGTTCTTGGACGATAATAACTATTGTCAAACATGAAGAAATTGGAACCCTTGTGCATTGTCGATGAGAACATAAAATTGTATAGTCACCATGGAAAATAGTTGGGCAGTTATTCAACAAGTTAAATGTAAAATTGACATGATGATTCAGTAATTCCCTTTCACAAAGGAATTGAAACAGGGACTCAAATAGATGGTATTCAGCTATGTTTGTAGCAGTGTTATTCACAGTAGCAAAAGGGTGCAAACAATTCAAAGGTGCTTCAGCAGATGAATAAACAAAATATGTTATACACAGAGTTGAATATTATTCAGCCATAAATAATGCAATTTTGATGCAGACCACAACATGGAAGATTCTTGAAAACATTTTGCTAAGTGACACAAGTCAGACTCTAAAAGACAAATACTGATTTCATGTACTTGAACCATCAAGAATAAGCGAATTCAGAGATACAGAAAGAAGAATAGAAGCTACCAGGGGCTGGGGATGGCAGAAATTGAAAGTCATTGTTTAAGGGGCATGAAGTTTCTGTTTGGGATGATGAAACATTTCTGGAAATTTCTGCAAATAGTGGCATCGTTGTAGAACATGGTAAATGCAGCTGAATTGCACATTGAAAATGGTGAATGCTATATTATGTATATGTCACAATAAATTTTACATGCATTCTAAATTATACCATTCTATTTCCCTACTAACCACATGTAACACTAGGACTCTGATAACAGACTCCTAAATGGTGTTCCAGTTCCCCTTCTGTCTTTATAGCATCCAATTTCCACTCAGCAGCCACATAGTTTTAAGCAGACTTTATTTTTTGAGTGATTATAATTGACAGAAGGTACAGAGATTTCCCATATTCTGCACCCACACATCTTAGCTACCCTTCTATGAACGTCTCCCACCAGAATAGTGCATTTCTCACACAACTGATGGATTGCATCGACACATCATCACCACCCAGAGTCCCGGGTTTACCCTGGGGTTCTCTCTTGCTGTTGTATGTTCCCTTGGTTTGGACAACTGTATAATGACATGCATCTGCCTTTACAGGGTCACACACGGTAGTCCAGCTGCCTTAGACGTTTTCTGTGCTCCTCCTATTTTCTTTCCCTGTCCCCTAAGTCCTGGCAGTCACTGATCTTTTTACTGTTTTCATAGTTTTTCATTTCTAAAGTGTCATACTTTTGGAATTATACAGAGTATAACCTTCCTTTACTGGGTTCTTTTATTCAGTAAGATACATTTACATTATTCCATGTCTTTCCATGGTTTTATAGTTTTTTTTTAAACTGATGAATAATATTATACTATCTGTATGAACCGCAATTTTCTATTTTCATACTGAAGGACATCTTCAAGTTTCCAAGTTTGGGCCATTAAGAATAACTCTTCTATGTGCATCTGTCCTTAGGCCTTTGTGTAACATAAGTTTTCAACTCCCTTGGGTAAACACGAACAATCAAGAATATTGGGCCATGTGGGGTGACAATCATCACCCCATGTGGCCCAAGATTCTTTGTCTGGGACCTTGGTTGTCAACTCGACTGGATTGAGAATATTAGTAAAGCACAATTTTGGATGTGTCTGTGAGGGTGTTTCCAGAAAAGATTGGTGTGGGGGTCAATCATCTAGGGGGGAAGACCTATCCTATATGTGGTAATAGCACCTAACAAGCTGAGGTCCCAGATGGAATGAAAGAACAGAAGAGGAGAACTCACGTGCATGCACACTTGGTCCTTCAGAAGATGTATTTTTTCTTTTTTCATGTTTCTGGGGCAGGATCTGGAGAATCAGACTTCAGATTCTTCAGCATTTGAAAGTGGAGTTGCACCAGTGACTCAACAGGTTCTTCCAGGACCTTTGCCCTAGACTGGAGCTGTCTCAGTGGCCTCTCTTATTCTGGGCACCAGCTTCTTTGACTAAGTGGCTACTGGTTTCCCAACCCTCCAGCCTACAGAAAGCCACACCCAGGCACATTATAATGAAAATACCTAACATACAAAACAAAGATAGAATTTCAAAGGCCGTGAGAGAAAAACATCAGATTATCTACAGGGGAAGCCAATACGGATATCAGCAGATTTCTCAGCCCAGACCCTAAAAGCAAGAAGGGCCTGGAACAACATATTTCAAGCTCTGAAAGAAAACGGATGCCAACCGAAATCTTATACCCAGCAAAACTTACCTTCAGATTTGATGACGAAATAAAATCCTTCCACGATAAACAAAAGCTTAAAGAATTCACAAAGAGAAAGCCTGCCCTACAGAACATTCTCAACAAAATATTCAAAGAGGAAGAAACGAAAATCAATAATCTCAATCAACATGGGGAGGAATTACCCTAAAGAAAGAGTCAATCAAAGGAGAAACAAAGTTAAGCTAAAAATCCCCAAAAAGCTAAAATGGCAGGAAATACAAGTCATATCTCAATAATAACCCTGAATGTAAATGGCCTAAACTCATCAAGCAAAAGACATAGACCGGCAGATTGGATTAAAAAGAAAGACCCAACAATATGCTGCCTTCAAGAGACTCATCTCATGGAAAAACATGCCCACAGACTAAAGGTGAAAGGTTGGGGAAAAAACATACCATGCACATGGACTGAGTAAAAAAGCAGGGGTTTCCATCCTCATTTCAGATAAAGCAGACTTCAAGTCAAACTTAGTCAGAAGGGATGAAGAAGGACATTTCATACTGCTTAAAGGAAGCATAAATCAGCAAGACATAACAATCATAAATATTTATGCCCCAAACAATGGTTCATCCATGTACATCAATCAGATCCTTCTCAATTTCAGGAATCAAATAGACCAAAACACAATAATGCTGGGGGACTTTAACACTCCTCTCTCACCATTAGGCAGATCTTCCAAGCAAAAATTGAACAAAGAAACCATAGGACTCAATGACACAATCGCTAATTTAGACTTAACAGACATATATAGAATATTCCATCCATCAAAAAGTGAATACACTTTCTTCTCAGCAGCTCATGGATCCTTCTCTAAAATAGACCATGTGTTATGCCACAAAGCTACTCTTAGCAAATACAAAAACATAGAGATACTACCTGGTATACTATCAGATCATAATGGAATGAAATTAGATATCAATGAAAAAGTTAAAAACAGAAACTACTCCAAGACCTGGAGATTAAGTAATAAGCTATTGAATGATGCATGGATAACAGAAGACATTAGAGGGGGGATTAAAAGATTCTTAGAGGTCAACAAGAACAAAGATACAACATGTCAAAATCTCTGGGATTCTATGAAAGCAGTGCTAAGTGGAGAATTCATTGCATGGAGTGCATTTAATAAAAGAAGGAAAGTCAACAAATCAATGACCTCACATTACAGCTCAAAGCCCTAGAAAAAGAGGAACAGATCATCACCAAAAGTAGTAGAAGACAGGAAATAATCAAAATCAGAGCTGAAATCAATGAAATTGAAACAAAAGGAACAATTCAAAAAATTGACAAAACAAAAAGTTGGTTCTTTGAAAAAATAAACAAAATTGATAAAACCCTTAGTCACACTAATGAAGAGAAGAAGAGAGAAAATCCAAATTACTAAAATTCGTGATGGAAATGGAAATATTACAACAGACACAATTGAAATATAAAACATAATTAGAAGCTATTTTGAAAATTTATACTCCAACAAAATAAAACACCTGGAAGACATGAACAGGTTCCTAGAGGCATATGAGCCACCCAAACTGAATCTGGAGGACATACACAACTTAAACAGATCAATTTCAAGCAATGAAATAGAAGAAGTTATCAAAAGCCTACCAACAAAGAAAAGTTCAGGACCAGATGGATTCACAGCCGAGTTCTACAAGACCTTCAAAGAAGAACTGATTCCAATACTCCTCAAAGTATTTCATGAAATAGAGGAGGAGGGAACCCTTCCAAACTCATTCTATGAAGCTAATATCACCCTGATACCCAAACTAGAGAAGGACACATCAAGGAAAGAAAATTTCAGACCCATATCTCTAATGAACATAGATGCAAAAATTCTTAACAAAATTTTAGCGAATTGCATACAAAAGCATATTAAAAAGATAGTGCACCATGAAATTCATTTGGAGGAATAAGAGACCCAGAATAGCTAAAGCAATCCTTAGCAAGAAGAGCAAAGCAGGGGGTATCACAATACCAGGCCTTCAACTATACTACAGAGCAATAGTAACAGCTTGGTATTGGCACCAAAATAGGTAGATCAATGGTACAGAATAGAGGACACAGAGACAAACCCACAGAAATACAGGTATCTCATACTTGACAAAGGAGCCAAAAACATACAATGGAGAAAAGACAGCCTCTTCAACAAATGGTGCTGGGAAAACTGGAAATCCATATGCAGCAAAATGAAACTAAATCCATATCTCTCACCCTGTACAAAACTCAACTCAAAACGTATGAAGGACGTAGGAATTAGACCAGAGACCCTGCATATAATAGAAGAGAAAATAGGTCCAAATCTTCATCACGTTGGCCTAGGACCAGATTTCCTTAACATGACTCCCAAAGCGCAAGAAATAAAAGCAGGAATCAATGATTGGGACAGAGTCAAACTAAAAAGTTTTTTCTCAGCAAAGGAAACAATCAGCAATGTGAAGAGAGAGCCTTCAGAGTGGGAGAAAATCTTTGCCACACACACTTCAGATAGAGCACTAATCTCCAGAATCTACAAAGTACTCAAAAATCTTTACACCAAGAATACTAATAACCCAATCAATAAATGGGCCAAGGAAATGAACAGACACTTTACAGAGGAAGATCTACAAGCAATCAACAGATTTATGAAAAAATGTTCAACATCCCTCGTTATAAGAGAAATGCAAATCAAAACCACCTTAAGATTTCATCTTACCCCAATTAGAACGTCTTTTATTAAGAATACAGGCAACAAGAGGTGTTGGCAAGGATGTGGGGAAAGGGGTACACTCATACATTGCTGGTGGGAGTGCAAGTTGGTGCAGCCACTCTGGAAAGCAGTGTGGAAGTTCCTTAGAAAACTTGGAATGGATCCACCATTTGACCCAGCTATCCCACTTTTTGGCCTATACCCAAAGGACTTAAAATCAGATTACTACAGTGATGCAGCTACACCAATGTTCATAGCTGCTCAATTCACAATAGTTAGATTGTGGAACCAAACTAGATGTCCTTCAATAGATGAATGGATAAAGAAACTGTGGTATATATACACAATGGAATATTACTCAGCCATAAAGAAGAATAAAATTATGGCATTTGTAGGTAAATGGATGATGTTGGAGACTATTATGCTAAGTGAGATTAGGCAATCCCCAAAATTCAAAGGCCGAATGGTCTCTCTGATAAGTGAATGATGATGCATAATGTGGGGTGGAAGGATGGCAAGAATAGAGGATGGATAGAGAGCATATAGGGAAGGGAGGGGTGGGATTGAGGTTGGGGGGTAAGAATAATAACAGTATATGTGACAGACATCATTACCCTGTGTACATGTATAAGTACACAAATGGGGTGACTCTACTTTGTGTACAACCAGAAAAACAATAGCTGTACTCCATTTGTGTTCAATGAATCAAAAATTAAATTAAAAAAAAAAAAGATTAAAAAACAATTGCCACATAATTTAACAATCTCACTTCTGGGTATATATCCAAAAGAATGAAATCAGTACATTGAAGAAATATCTACACTCCCTAACTTACTACAGCATTATTCACAATAACCAAGATATGGAATCAGCGAAGACAGGACCATGAACAGATGAGTGGATAAATAAAATGTAGTACATATACACAATGGAATATTGCCATAAAACAATGAGATTCTGCCATTTTTTACAACATGGATGAACTTGCAAGATACTATGTTAAGCGAAATAAGCCAGACACAGTGAAACAAATAAAGCTTGATCTCATTCATATGTGGAATAAAAAAAAAAAGTTGATGTCATAGAATTTGCAAATGGTGGCTACCAGGGGCTGGGGTGGCTGGGAGGGGAGAGATGGGAGATGTCAGTCAAAGGATACAGAAGTTCAGCTGGGTAGGAAGAATCAGTTCAAGAACTCTACTGTGCAACATGGTACTATAGTTAATAACATGCCATATTCTCGAAAAATACTGAGTGGATATTAAGTATTCTCTCTATAAAAGTAATTTCTATATAAGGTATTGCATATGTTAACCAGCTAGATTTAGTAAGTCCACAGTACGTTTGTGTATATGGATGTGTGTGTGTGTGTGTATACATACATATACATATGTATTTGAATATTTCAATCCATCATATTGTATGTGATAAATACATATGTTTTTGTTAATTTAAAGAGGATAAAATTTTAATATATTAAAAATCGAAATAGAAATTTTAAAAATAAATATTTTCTGTCTTCCTTTAGACTATAAACCCCATTGAGCAGGGACTTTGTCTATTTTGTTCACCATTGCATCTTCACAATAGATGCTCAATAAATATAAGCAAAATACATAAATTTATTTTTAAAGTGAGCTAAAGCTCACCCTAACCTGGTAATTATAATTTACAAGATGACAGCTCCTGACTTTACCCTTTCTATATAATTATAACCATTGTGATTTTTCTCTTCTTCAGATCTTGAAAACATGCTTGATTCTTTCTCCTTCCAAAAAAGTATAATATGTAGAGAAACTGCTTCCATTTGTAATGTACTCTCCCTACTTCCTGAAACTCAAGTTTCTGAAAAGAATGCTGCAAGGGTTTGAATGTTCGTCGCCTCCAAAACTCATGTTCAAACTAAACTGCAACTGTGACAGTGCTGGGAGGTGGGATCCGTAAGAGGTGTCTAGGTCTTCATGAATGGGTTGATGCTGTAACTATGGGAGTGAATTAATGAACAAAAGAGCAAGTTCAGCCCTTTTCCTCTCTCTTACCTACATGATCATACCTTGCGATGACTTCTGCCATGTTAGGATGCAAAAATAAAGCCCTCACCAGGCGTGGCTTCTTGTGCTTGGACTTTCCAGCCAGTAGAATAGTAAACCAATAAAATTCTGTGTTATATTACCAGGTTTCCAGTATTTTGTTACAGCGGTAGGAATGGATGTAAAAATTAAAAAAATAATAAATGGATAAGGACAAATGCATCTACTCAATTTAAAGACAAAAGAAAGAAAATAAAGGGATATAAATAGGAAAAGAAGAACTCATACTATCCTATCTGCCAATGATATGATTCTGTACTTTAAACCCCAAAAAACTCCACTAGAAAAACTTATAGAATGCATAAATGAGTTAGCAAAGTAGCAGGATATAAAATTAATATTCATAAATCAATGGTTTTCCCATTCATCAGTGATGAATCATTTGAAAGATAAATTAGGAAAACTATCCTATTCACAGTAACACAAAAATAAAGTTTCAGAATCTATCTAACAAAAAAGGTGAAAGAAGCCTGGGAATATGGCTCAGTGGGTAGCGTGCTTGCCTCACAAGCACAAGGCCCTGGGTTCAATCCTCAGCACCACAAAAAAAAAAAAAAAAAAAATGGTGATAGACCACTACAGTGAAAACTGTGGAACACTAAAGAAAGAAATTGAAGACCTGAGAAGATGGAAAGATCTCCCATGTTCTTGGATAGGCAGAATTAACATTGTCAAAATGGCCATACTACCAAAGGTGCTACACATACTTAATGCAATTCCTATTAAAATCCCAATGATGTTCTTCACACAAATAGAAAAAGTCATCATGAAATTAATTTGGAAAAATAAGAGGCACAGAATAGCCAAAGCAATCTTCAGCGAGAAAAGTGAAGCAGGAGATATCACAATATCCAACTTTAAATTTTACTACAAGTTATAGTAACAAAAACAGGACAGTATTGGCACCAAACTGACATGAAGACCAAGGGTACAGAATAGAAGACACAGAGACAAACACACATAAATACAGTTACCTCATACTAGACACAGGCACCATAAACATACTTTGGAAAAAAGAGCCTCTTAAATAAATGGTGCTGGAAAACTGGAAATTATATGTAGCAAAATGAAATTAATTCCCTATCTCTCATCCTGCACGAAACTCAACTAAAAGTGAATCAAGGACCTAGGCATTAGAGCAGAGACCCTGTGCTTACTAGAAGAAAAAGTAGGCCAAAATCTCCATCAAGCCAACTTAGGAAATGAATTCTTCAACAAGACTCCTAAAGTACAAGAAGTAAAATTGAGAATCAATAAATGGGATAGTATCAAACCAAAACTTCTTCACAGCGAATGAAACAATCAAGAATGTGAAGAGAAAGTCTACATTATGGGAGAAAATCTGTACTACCTGCACTTCAGATAGAGCATTAACCTCCAGGATATATAAAGAACTCAAAAACATTAACCCCAAAAAACAAACAAGCAAACAAAACCAAATAACCCAATCAATAAATGGGCTAAGGAACTAAAAAGACACTCCACAGAAGAAACATGATTGGTCAACAAATATATGAGAAAAAGTTCATCACCTCTAGCAGTTAGAGAAATACAAATTAAAACTACACTGATATTTCATCTCGTTCCAGTCAGAATGGCAATTACAAAGAATACAAGCAACAATAAATGTTGGCAAGGATGTAGGAAAAGGTACACTCACACATTATTGGTGGGAATGCAAATGGGTGCAGCCACTCTGGAAAGCAGTATGGAGATTCCTCAGAAAACCTGCAATGGAATCTCCATTTGACCTAGCTATCTATTTCCTTAGTTTATACCCAAAGGACTTAGAATCAGCACACTACAGTGACATAGTCACAACAATGTTTACAGCAGCTCGATTCACAATAGCTAGGCTATGGAACCAACCTAGGTACCCTTCAATAGAGGAACTGATAAGGAAAACATGGTACATATACACAGTGGAAAATTACTCAGCCATAAAGAGGAAATTATGGCATTTGCCGGTAAAAGAATAGAACTGGAGAGTATCATGCTAAGTAAAATAAGCCAATCCTCAAAAATCAAAGGCTGAATGTTTTTTCTGATATGTGAATGCTAACACACAATAAGGGGGAAGGAAGGAAGAATAGAGGTTCATTGGCTTAGACAAAGGGAAATGAAGAGAAGGGAGGGGAGATAGGAAAGACAGTAGAATAAATGGGACATAACTTTCCTATGTTCATATATGAATACATGACCAGTGTAACTCCACATCATTTACAACCGCAAGAGTGGGAAGTTATACTCTATGTATGTATAAAATGTCAAAATGTACTCTACTGTCATATATACCTAAAAAGAATAAATTTTTAAAAGAGGAAAAAAAAGATGAATAAAACAGAACAATTAAATTTCCTCTGTTTGCTACCTTCTATTTTGTTTTACAGAATTTTATATTGTATTTCATTTAGATGTGTTTAAGAAACATTTGCCATATAAAGTTTTATTCTACTTCATATGGCCCTATCTCTTAATTTGTCATTTGCATGTCATTTTAATGGGAAAATCCATGACATTTGTTGCAACCCATAAAGCAGCATTTCTTTCAATATTTATAAACATTTTAAACTAAGCCCTGCTACCATAATTACAACTGATGTTTAGTATTAGATATAAATTTAAATAGACTCAAGGCTCAATACCAGTTCTTTCATATCATGGCTTTCTATTTCTTGAGATAATTCTTGTTTAGTCATCTTTCTAACTAACCAGAAAATCATGAAGTTTTTCTCCTCTGTTCTATGCTAACTAGTCCCCAGATTATTAACATACATAAGGTGTCTTTTTTTTTTTTAATTTCTAAATGACAACTTGGCTGGGTATAAAAATCTTCGTATTACATTTTTTAACCCTATAGACACAATTTTGCTTTTCGAGAATTATTGGTAGGTAGTGTTACATCTTCCCTTCTTGGTGTCCTGATTTTTTTCTAAGATTACCAAAGAATTATTTATGCATCAAGTTCAGTAACTTTATTAGGAAATATTCAGAAATTGACCATTCTACATCAGTTTTTTTCCCCTGGAACACCCTGCACATTTTTAATCTATAGTCAAATACTTATGCATTGGCCTAAATCAAGTTTGTCATGATAATTCTGAGTTCTGACATATTTAGGATAAGTAGAAATGATGCATTCTCCCACAACCTATCAGATTTTAATGAAGGTAAGGTTCAGGCTATACAGATATTTGTAAAACCAATTTTAAATCAAGCAGGCACAAAACATTTCAAACAACTTTTTGAGTATATGAAGTCCCAGTTATCTGTCCTTGCAATTGCTCCAACCACACAGAGATGGTTTCCTCAAAAAATGTGGAACAATACTTGAGAGCCAATATCCTATTACCCACATAATTATCATGAGGCAAGCAGAAATCGTCCCTTTAATGACTGGGCACACTGTTTAGGGATAAGGCTGTGGGTTTTATTCCCACGGGTGAAAAATAGAGAGTTTTATAGACTATTTGCTCTATTCACAGAAGTGTAAAAAGTATCCACAAAATATTTTAATCAAACCACATATTTTCACTACCTTCATCTCAAACACAAGAGCCTATTTCTAACCTTCAACCATGTAAACTAACCACTAACTTCCCCAATGAAAACCCATTTCTTATGCTAATCAGAGAAGTTTTAGATGTTGATCAAGTTGTAGTAAGTGAACCACTGGTAAAAAATGCCCTTGAATTGAGATCTTGCAGACATATTTTCAGATCTTCTCTGAAGTGCACATCCTTCACTGGGACACCCAATAGGTAACAAGCACATAAATAAATCATATCATTTATGTGGATAAATTTTAAATTGTTTAAAAAATCTTAATACAATAATACAATTCTTTCTTCATTTCAGAAAAGATTTATTCAAATATGTCTTTGAATGTTCTTTTTCCATTTGGTCCATTATTCAATGCAAAGTTTCTTTAAATGTTAGTTTGGTATTGCAGCTTTCCATAGCTATTTCTGTGTTTCTTTTGATTTTGAATACTGTACATTTCAAATTTAACCTCATTGGGAATAACTAATTTTTGCTCCATCACTTCACTTCTTTGCTAGGTTCTTAAATGAGGCTGATCTTTTCCTCAATTTTTCCTCTGGTGCCACCATCTTCCCTTTCCTCTGATTCTGTTATTTATCATCTTACTTTTTCTTTCTTTCTTTTTAGATTCATATTCTCTTTAGTGACTTTGAAATAGAAATTATTTCCTGTGGAAATAATTATTTTCTTTCCTGGGCTATGTATTCTCCCAACATGGATTATTATGCTTTTGTACACTATTATTCATCCTTTAATATTTTATCTTTGCATACATAAAGTACCCAAAATACCTTGTATATGATATTAAGTGCTTGAGAAATATTTGTTGAATCAATGGGTTTATAGAGTCACAGTAATTAAGCAATTCAAGATGCTTTAATGGTCAGTTGTCACATTCTATTAAATTAAGAAAAACATCCTAACAGTGAGATTAAATTTTAAGCACTGTAAACTCTATTGTAATAATGAGGGCCAGTAACATACTCTACAGAGACAAATGGCACACTAAATAACATTGACTATTTGAATTCTCCAAGTAAAATGCACACAAAGACAAAGCCTACATGACCTCATTTATGTGGAATTTTAAAAAATTGAAATCATAGAAACAGAAAATTGAAGAGTGGTTTCCAGGAATGAAGGCTAAGAGGGCTGCAAGAATTGAGAAATTTTTGGTCAAATGATACAAAATTTCAGTTTGGACAGGGGGAATAATTTCAGTAGATCTATGATATAACATAGTAACTGCAGTTAAAAATGATATATTGTATGATTAACATGCTACAATACTTATGAACCAAAAGTGGTACCCCACTTGTGTACAATGAATCTAAATGCAGTCTGTAAAAATAAAAAATATTGAAAGTAAAAAAACTGATGAACCTTAAAAACTTGATGCTAAGTGAATTAAGTCAGAAAAAAAAGAACAAATATTATATAACTCCATATATACAAGCTACCTAAAATAGTCAAATTCAGGTGCACAGAAAATAGAAATTGCCAGTGGCCAGGAGAAGGGAGAAATGGGGAGCAATTGCTTAATGGGAACAGATTTAAATACAAGATGATGAAAATTTCTAGAGATGCTCAGTGGGTGGTTGCACAGTAACATGACCACGCAGAATGCACCAAAAAGAGACATTTAGAATGGTTGTAAAAAGCCAGTACATACCCACTGGCCCAGATCTTCCTTCCCTGCATGTAGTTTCATGAAGTGAATGCCGTAGAACATGGTCTCCCATGCCTTCTCAGATGTGATTTCTCCTATGGTAGCTGCCACCAACCCCCCACGTCCACACACAAGAGGAAGGGATTCCTTCTGGCCAGGGTTACCAGCTACAAGTAAGTCATGTCTACACTGGCTCAGGGGAGAGTCTCCATCCATACCGGGTCCAGGAGAGGGAGTCTGTCAGCACTAGGCCAGAGCAAGTGAATGCTCTACATTGGCTCAAGTGACTGCCTACACTGGCTCTAGTGAGTCCCCACCTATTTCTGGCTAAAGGCAAGTGAGTCTCTATCTGCACTGGAGAGGGAGGAACAGTGGTCCAGGCTTTGGAGAGGATGTCTGGTGGACTTCTGTCTTCACCCTGAGGCTCCTTTTTTTTAAAAAAAATCAGCCCATTTTTTGATTGGGAATAATAGTTCAATTAAACAGTTTTTTAAATTGGAACAATAATTTAATTAAACTATTTGTCTGGACCAAATTTATTAAAAAATATCTCAGAAGGATGGGAGAAAGGACAGAGGAGCAGGGCAGGGGAAGTGTCCCCAGGAGAAGTCTCTGATGTCTCTCTCCAGGTGAGGCAGAGGGGACTCTGGTGTCCCCATAGAAGGAGAAGTGCTCTTGGCTGGAAACTGTGCAGAGAAACCTGAGGTACCTGGCACATCTCATTCCTGCAGCTGTTCAGAGTCCACATGACCGACACCCACGCAAGATGTCAGGACCCAAAGAGCACAGGGTCCTCTGGCTGTCTGCTGGTTTGTCTGTGTCAGCTCTCCCCTTCACTGGAGCCACACTGTTTAGGAATTCGGCACATTTGCTTACATTGGAGCCACCTTACTGCTGACACATGGCATGGGACAGCACAGTTGTCAGACACAGGTAGCACTCCCCCCAGTCACCTGCTTCCAGAGCTTTCTGTTGTCATGGAGTTACCCAGAGTCGGGCTGGGAGCTATACCAGGTGTGGGGGTCCTTGCAGGCAGGCAGCAGAGATGAATGGCAGGCAGGCTGGTCCTTTTGATGCCCTTCTGCCCTGACTGTTTGGCCTCCTTCCACAGTGGAGGCTCACAGGGCAAGGGGGAGGTGTGAAGGGCAGGCTCACTGGGACTCCTCTTTGGGAAGACAGGGGAATTGGAAAGATATGTAGGGCAGGATGAAGCATAACCCTGGGAGGCACAGGCTTCCCCTGGACAAGCAGCCTGGGCTTTCAGGGGCTGGAGGATCAAGTAGGTAGCCAAGGTACTATTGAACTTTCCCTTGGTCAGGGATACCCAGGTCTTGTGCGGATCATAACCTAAATCAAATAGGACTGTCATTATTTCAGTGTCTGGGTGTTTGAGGAGTCCCTCACTACAATCATGGGGTAAATATTGCTCACCTGCCTCAGCCATAGGTGCTGTAGGATTTACTTGACTGTGAGCTGCTTCCTGGGTACACAGTAGTGTTCTGTGGATGAGCCTTTGTCCCTTGACGGGAACATGTGAAGGAGGTGGTATGTTGCCAGTAAGGTCTGCCTCAGCATCTCCTCATCAGTGGGCTCCATAAGTGGGCACTTCCCTGTCAACATAAAATACAGAATGACACCCAGGCTCCAGATGTCTACTGGGGGGGCCTCAGAACAAGTTCAGGGGCACAATGTGAGAGAGTGCCCAGAATTCATTCAGTTTCTGCCCAGACTTGAACAGGTGCTGAAGCCAAAATCGATGAGTTTGGTGTTACCTCTGCCATCCATCACGACGTCCTCTAGCCCCAGGTTCCATGCACGATGCCTTTGTCATGGCAGCAGCTCACAGCTCTTGCCATCTGCCTGAAAAGTCTCCAGGCCTCTTCTTCCTGCAGGCCGTGGTCATTTAGCTCTCCCTCCCTGCTTTCTCCACCACCATGTACATATTTCTGTGGGTCTCAATGACATGACATAACTGAATCACATTGGGATGCTCCAGGGTCCTCATCACATCTGGTCAGAGAGGACTGGGAGGTCATGCTCTACCTTCCACAGGACTTTCACTGCCACCTCTGCCCTAGTGAGACAATGTCAGGCTAGTTTGACTGCACCAAACCCGCCATGCCCAAAACCCAAAGCACACCTCATAGTAAGTGGGGAAAAATTAAAAGCATTTTCATTAAAACTTGGGACAATACAAGGATGTTCATTCTTACCACTCCTGTTTAATATAGTGCTAGAAATTCTAGCCAGAGAAATTAGGCAAGAGAAGATAATAAAAGGGATAAAAATAGGAAAGGAACAAGTCAAATTTATCACTGTTTGCTGATGATATAATCCTATACCTAGAAGATCCAAAGGACAACACCAAAAGACTATTGGAGCTAATGAATAAATTTGGCAAAGCAGTAGGTTATAAAATCAACATACAAAATCACTCTTGTTGTTCCTATATACCAACAACAGATCTGTTGAGAAAGAAATCAGGGAAACAATTCCATTCACAGTAGCCTCAAAGAACACCTAGGAATAAGTCTCACCAAGGAGGTAAAAGACCTCTACAATGAAAACTACAGAACATTGAAGAATACCTCAGGAGATGGAAACACAACACATCCCATGTTCAAAGATAGGAAGAATTAATATTGCTAAAATGTTCATACTACTAAAATACAATTTTGATCAAAATACTAATGACATTCTTCACAGAACTAGAAAAAAGTCCTAAAATTTATTTGGAAGATACAAAAATAAAAGATTCAGAATAGCCAAAGCAATATCTAATCCAAAACAACCAAAAGCCAAAAGCAAGGCATTGTAACACCTGACTTCAGATTATACAACAAAGCTATAGCAACAAAAACTGCAAGGTGCTGGCATAAAAACAGACAGAGACCAATGGTACAGATAGAAGACACAGAAACAAACCCACACATCTACAGTCATCTGATCCTCAATAAAAGTGCCAAAAACATATGTTACAGAAAAGACAACCTTTTAAACAAATGGTGCTTGGAAAACTGGTTATCCATACGTAAGAGAATGAAAATAGATCCTTATCTCTCACCCTGCACAAAAATAAACTAAAAAAACTTAGGAATTACTTCAAGAAATTACACAACTCCTAGAAGAAAATGTAGAGTCACCACTCCAGCATATAAACACAGGCAAAGACTTTCTCAATAGGACCCCTAAAACCCAGGAAATAATGCCAAGACTTAAAAAATGGAATAGAATAACATTTTGAAACTGCACAGCAAAGGCAACAATTAGGAATGTGAAGAGAGAACCTACAGAATAGGAGGAAATCTTTGCTAGCTACTCTTCCGACAAATATTCTACATCTAGGATACATAAAGAACTCAAAAACCTACACACCCAAACTCAAATAACCTAAATAATAAACTAATAGGCCCATGAGTTAAACAGACACTTATCAAAAGAAGAATACAAATGGCCAGCAAATATGTGAAAAAAATTCAACATCATTAGCAATTTAGGAGATTCAAATCAAAAGTACACTGAGATTTCATCTCACACCAGTCAGAAAGGCAGTCATCAATACAAATGACTAATGCTGGCGAGGATGTGGGGGAAAGCAGCACCTTTACACATTGGATTTGACGGTAAATTATGACAATCACTGTGGAAATCAGTATGGAAGTTCCTCAAAAGGCTACCATATGACCCAGCTATATCACTCCTTGGTATTTATCCTGAAAAGTTAAAGTCATCATAAAACAGAGATACCTCCATATCCGTGTTCATAGCATGGGTGTATTTTTACAATATCTGAACCATGAACCAGCCCAGATCTATCAATGAATGAATGAATAAAGAAAATGTGGTGTTTATACACAATGGAGTTTTATTTAGTCATAAAGAAAAATGAAAATATGTCATTTTCAGGAAAGTGAATGGAACTAGAGACCATTATGTTAAATAAAATAAGTCAAACTCAAAAGATTAAGGGTAGTATGTTTTTTGTCTTATGTAGACGGTCAACAGGAAAAGGAAAAGATAACCAGGGGCAGATCTCATAAAAATCAAAGGGAGACCAGTAGAGAAAAGGGACCAAGGGGTTGGGTAATGCTGGGGCATGGTTTTGGCCAAACTATACTGTTACATTGTGTATTATATGCATGTACAAACATGTAGGTAAATCCCATCAGTATGTACAATTATAATGCACCAATTAAAAAATGTGAGGAAAAAAAGCAACTAGACTTGCTAAAACATTGCTCCCTCACAAACTTATTTGAAATCTTTTCAGATTCACATCTTGATTTTAATAACATAGTAAGATTTTTTTTTTAAATATGAAGGGCTTCAAATTTTTGTTTCATTGCCTTACAAGCACAAGGTTCTGGGTTCAATCCCCAGCACTGCAAAAAAAAAAAAAAAAAATTTTTTTTGGTTTCAATTGTAATACTGTCTCACCTACTCATATCATAGAAATATAATAACTTTGTGTTAATTGTGATTTCACACCAATAAAGTTGTTGCAAGAAAACAAGAATTCAGGGATGTGAAATTATTAGACTTTAATCCAATCAGTATATTAATCCACTGATGTGGATTCACTGGGTGATAACTGTAGGCAAGAAGGGTTTGGCTGGAGGAGGTGGGTCAATAGGGGCATGCCTTTGGGGTTTACTTTTTGTCCCTAATGTGCACAGCACCTCTCCTCTCCCCACCTCCCATCCCCTACCCTCCCCCTTCTCTCCCCCTCCTCTCCCCTGCCCCTTCCCCCCCACTCCTTTTCCTCCCTCTCCTCTCTGCCTTCCTGGTTGCCATATCCTGGGCTGCTTTCCTCCACCGTCTTCTGCCATGATATTCTGCCTCACCTGGGGCCCAGAGCTATGGGGTTGGCTGATCATGGACTTAACCTCTGAAACTCAATTTGCATTGTTGGGTCTTTTGGTAACAGTGACAAAAAAAGCTGACTAAAAGTAATAGGAAGACAGATGTAAACAGCCGCAGGAGTCAGAGTCCAAAGAACCTTGGTAAAATCTCGATCCTATACTTCACTAGCTAGAAAATAAAAACAAACAATTTCCGTTGCTTGAGGTGTGTTGTTTTGCTTCTGCACCTCATTTTCTGTGAAAGGAGGAGGACCACGTCTATGTTGAAAGTCACTGTAATCACTGACAGTACATTTCTGTCACAGGCCCACCAATCCATCTGTTGTCCATTCCAGTCCATTTACTTTTCTTGTGTCTCGTATTTCCAGGTCTTTGTTCTACGTTTATCGAGGTACCAGCTTATAAGCAGAGAAACTAGACCAGGTGAGAGGTTGGTAAGTGAGAAAAACACGTGTCATGGTGGGGGGGCATGGTGAAGAAGTTCTTGGCTCTTGTCCTGACACAATCCCGACGTGTCCTGGATCAATCACTTCTCCCTCTGAGCATGCTTCATAAACTATAAAAGTAGCATCTGGGGAAGGGGGCTGAAAAAAATAGCCACTGAGTGCTTAGGAGTATGGAGAGTTTATTATTATTATTATATTTTATTCTTTCCCAGTATTACTCACCATTTAGCAGGAGTCTGGACTTCACAGGTGATAAATCTCTTTAGGAAAGAGAATTTCACTTATACTAGTGAAATTTCAGGCCCTGGCATCAGTCACCCCTAGGACATTGGGGGCAAGCAGTCATCATTTCAAGACCCTCCAACTGACTCTGATGGCAGCCCACCCTCAGCCTAGGATCCACTGAACACGTGCAAAGGGAGTGTAGACCTGATTCCTGTAACAGTCTTTTGAAGGTCATGGACTTCTTTCCAAATGTTTGGGGTTCAATAAAATTCCAGATGTATTTGGCCCTGAACAATTTTATTTTGTTTTCAAACCCATGTGTGTTTTAAAGAAAATTTCATCCATATGTTTTTGATTCATTTACACTTCAATCATTTAAAAATTGGTTTAGTTCATAGTTATCGAATGTTCAAGAAGTTTTTTTAAAAGTACTTTACAAAAAAAAATCCACTCTAAAGAAAAGGCCAAATAACAGGAAGCTGTGGTTTGCCAGGAGTAAATAAGTGTTACACACCCAAAGTTTCCATCTTGAGTTCAACCACCAAACCTGTCAACTGTGTTGTGTCTAAAGAAACTGTAATAAGACAGATTTCCCTCTCCAAAATAAGCTGAAAGCACCAGGTGAAAATAAACTTAAAATAACTAAGAAAATATAGTACCAACATCCACAAGTGCAAACACATGGACTGATTTGTATGTAGATACTTGATATATAACATGGGATCAGGAAGAATATTTAGATTCTTCCAATGTTGAGTGACCATGTGTGGTCATCTAATTTAATGGCATCTTGGCTTCCTGCTTAAGAACATGAAGCAATAAGATCTGTCCTACATACACCAAAGTGTTGCAGATATAGCCAAGGAACATACAGGGTGTTACAGCCCTTTGAAGAATATGAAACCATGTCTAATTACATCACAGCTAATGTCCAATGCATAATCATTACCATGGTTCAAAGAATCTTGCAAAAATGTCAACATTTGTTAATTTTAATGGAATACTATTAAGTGAAAAAAATATATAAAAATCCAAATTCAGGTGCTTGGCTTCTTTAATATATAATCATCAGTTTAATAATGTTCTGACCTTTATTTACCCCTTAATTTTTTTCTTGATCCAAAGGTAGTTGAGGAAGTGTTTTTAGAATTTTAACATTGCAAGGTAAGAGTAAATATCCATTAAAGATTTATGACGTGATAACTCCTTTAAAGCACATTATCTTATTTAATCCTTACTTAATCCTATTAAATAGATAGCATGATCCTCAATTTATAGGTGAGGAAATGAAAAGAAACTAGTTCAAGGTCACATAAATGGGTAAAACAACACTCAAACAAATGCAGTCTTTGGGCTCCATATCTATTTATTTCTTTTAATGAAGTTGTTTCCAATTTCTCAAAATGGTAAAGAAAAAAATTTTCAAAAATAGTGTTCTTCCTGGAAGAAATCATAAAG
Organism: Glaucomys volans; assembly: GCA_020662805.1. NCBI lineage: Eukaryota > Metazoa > Chordata > Mammalia > Rodentia > Sciuridae > Glaucomys > Glaucomys volans. The sequence continues at coordinate 800,330 of JAJEJO010000958.1, forward strand.
GTAATAAAAACAAACAAAACAACTGTTATTAATGCTTTCCTGGCTCAGCCTTTGCTTGCCTTGAATGAGCGGCTATTTACAATGTGTCTTTAAGTATCAAGTTGAACCTTAAGTATTCAGTTAAACACTGCCATGATATAATCAACAAATGAAATTTCATGGTTTCTATAATATTGGGGTTTATAACCTTTTTTTTCATCTGAGCAGACATAAGCTATTTCATTTTCTTCAGTTTTCAATGTGCAATCTTGCTGTTGATATTCTGTCATAACATTTTCTAGAACAGATGAATCACCGGGGTTTGGTTGTTATATTTGCCCAAACTACAATGCATTTGTATCTGCAGCCTACATGTAGCTACTGGCACCTACAATTCATGATCTGTTAAAATCTGATCTGTGTCAGTTAGCTTTTCTGACATAACAACTACCTCACTACTGAACAGCTTAAACACCAGTTATTTTGTCCCTGGTTTCTTGGATCAGCAGAGCAGTTCTGATGAGGGCTGGCTTAGCCAGTCTCTGCTGGGATGCTTCTCTTGTGTGTAATCATCTGGCTCAACAGTTGGTCTAGGAGGGCTTCAGTGGGGTGTCTGACAATTGGCATCTGTGGTCCAGAGTGACAGGAGTGATGGGACTCCCCTGGCTTCCATCAGCTGGCAGGCTAGCCCAGGCTTCTTCCTTCTATAGGGGTCTTGGTTCCAAAAGCAGAATCTTGGGACTTGTGCACTCTGAATTCCAACCCATTTCACTGGTCAAAGCAAGTCATTGTCGTGGCTCAGATTCCCAGGTGAGGGAAATAGACATAATCTCCCACAGGAGGAGCTATAAAATAAGTGACCATTTTTACTATTTATCACAATTTTTCTCATTCATTTCCCAATTTTATTATTAGCTTCCAAAACTCCAGGCTGTTGGTTCAGCTGCCACTCAACCATGCTGGCACAAGGGCTGGCTAGTAAAAATGAGAAAGTGGAATGCCCACGTGAGTCACACGTGGTCCAAGCCCTAAAATATCCGATAATGTGCAGGGGGAGATTGAAGAGGCAGCTCTCCCTTGCCTCCCAAAGGGACCAAGCATTGTATCTTCATCCCCATAATGTTAAGAAATAACTTAGCAAGCAGGACTCTGAATTTTGTAAGGGTCTGTCACCTACCCCAGTAGGTAGAGGTATGATAATATTAAAGTCAGAGAAATTCAGAGTAAAGCTTCTGACTTGCCAACAGATAAGACAGAGGCCTCTATACAGTGAAATCTTTGAATATCAAAGGAAAAAGACATTCATTCTCAATCCTATAGACCACCTATTCCCACTCCCTCCTCCTGGCCCTGTGCTAATGGCAAAGGCAGGGGTTCTTTTCCCACCACCACCTCCCTACCTGTTTCACTTCCTGATGGAGAGCAGTCCCTGGTATGGAGCACATCAACCCTGCTCTTACACTTGGAGATGTAGAAACCAGGGCAACAGTACAACAAATGAGTCTGAGGCTCCACCCACAGCATCCTGCCTCTTCCCAAAGTTTTCTGGTACACTGTGATGGAAGAATATGACCTTTAGTGATTTTTGGAAACAGAGAGTCCTCAGCCCCATTCTAATCAACTTTTTCTTAAAATGTGAAACTGAGCAGGGGGAGTGGGAGAGGCAGAGGTCAGAAAAGGAGATAGCAGCTCCGTGCCACTCAGGAAGGCACTCTTGCTTTCCTTTGTGCATGACCTGGGAGCTGCTGGTGGCTCAACCAATGCTTTCCACCCACAAAGCTCTTCACTCTCATAGCTCACACCACTGATTTCTGCTGGAGTCTCCTCCACTCAGCAGCTACAGTGCCTTTGGTCTGAGGTCTCAGGACTTGCTGCCCACTGTCATGATAAATGTCCACTCCTTGTCTGCCACTTACACAGTAAACAAAACCCAAAACACCATTAAAACAAGAGACTTGTTTTAATTCTACCTCTTGAGCTCATATTCTCAACATTCACCAGCAGGTAAAATAATGGAGGACACATATACTACCAGCTGGGTAAGAGTATTTGCGAGTGGATCATAGGGCATCTGCTCAGATTCCCTAACCAGGCCCACAGGCCTTCTTTCTTTCTCTTCCAGAAAAACACGTCTCTGTCAGCATTTCATCTTCATCATCAAAAACTTCCAGCAACTGCGGAGGCTCTGAGATTATACCACACATGAAAGCTAAGAAAGTAGCCTCCCATAGCTTCACAGGCACTAGTAACAGACATAAGCTTCCTGGGCCAAAGACAAGAATTATTTATGGCTCACAGTACAGCACACAGCATGAGCTGTTTGTATTGTTTTCCTTTGGTCCCAAGGTCCTACTAGGGTATTGGAAAGCAGTCCGGGTGAATAATGCATGTACAGTGAGTTGCATCACAGCTGAGGACCCTGAGTTTAGGGAACCCAAGTATTTTATAATGGGCAGGAAGCAATCCTGCCTACCTTTACCAGGGAGTGTGATATTAACTTTTTATTTTACTGGACTGTGCTGGGACAATTCTCTGCATTTCTACGAACCTTAGAGACAGTGATGGGAAATACAGTCTTTCTCTGGACTGTCTTTCCAAAGATGCTCCAAACCACATCCCATTTTTTTTTCCACCAAAATTGTGAGAAAATAAAACTTTCTCTGAAAGCTAAAATTATTACAGGGCATTCTCTCACTCTGGATCACACTCACAGTTTGTAGGTTTCTGGATTCCTCAATAAACAGGTTCAGGAAGACACCCAAATGAAGTACAGGTTGCCTTTAAAATTCCGAAAGGCCCACCAGGTCTTGTGCTTCTTTCTTATTAGAGGAGCCAGATGCAGCAACCTGTCATTCACTTTGGAAAAGTTGTCTTGACATTCCACAGACTGCTGAATGCCTAGAAATCTTCCTGAGGTAGCAGACTCTTGAATCTGTATGGAACTTTTTCCCACCCTCTGGCCATCATGTATCTTATTGAGAGTTATGTTTACTTCCTGCTTTCTAAGTCCAGTCAGCATGGCAGTTTGCATGCAAAGGGTCAGTGTGAAGTCCAGTGGAAGGGAGAGATGAGCGGGCTCCCTGTGGGCTAGAATATGACATGAGCCTGAGGAGTTGATGCAGTTGGAGCATGGGCAGTGGAAGCGTGTTGCTGACTCTGTCAGGTGAAGCCACTCTCTTACAAAAATTCCTTTCCCTCCTCTCTCTCTTTAAGGGACTCAGGCAGCATAACCCAAACCTACTCAAAACTGCTATCCCCTTACCCATATCCAAATAGGCAAATATTGATGCAAAATGACAAAAATCATGTTTACTGAATGTACTTCAATTTCCTGACCACTAGGGGGTCATGCTCAATTTCCTGGTCTTACGAGCATCTCAGCAGCACTGGGCATTGTAGACACCTCCCTCCTTGAAAGCCATGCATTCCTAAGCATAGCCCCCAACTTTGTATCTCCAATAGTGTACTCTATCTTTCTCCTTGATTATTTTAGAGATATATCAGGTTTAATGTGTTCCAAGAAGAGCTGTAATCTTTACTCCTGCTCAGATTTTCCTAGTCCTTCATATTTGTCTAATTAATAAATGGCACTACCACCAACCCAATCATTTTAGCCCTGCACTTAGGAACCATCCTTGGCTATTCTCTTTCCCAAACATCAAACTAATTTTTTCAATAAATTATATTACTACATATATATATAATATACTCAATTTCATTGCCTCTCACATTCCTCTACCTTGGTCTAAAAAAAACATTATCTCTTGCCAGGACCACTACAAGAACCTCTTGATATGAGCACCAAAGGTTACTTTCTCTTGTAAAATGAGTTTATTTCTAAAAATACATACATATTATAGATTCTTGTTCTCCTTCTTGAGAAAATAGAAACTTCTGAGCCACTGAGCCCTAAGATACTTAGAGACAGTTATTGTTGACTGTTAGCAGATTCATGGAGCCCCTTTCTGCTATTTCTTGTATCTTATATATAATAGTTTACCAACTATAGAAACACATGATCTCAAAAATTTTGGGCGACTTTAAAGACAATCATAACTGTAGCCTAATCTCTCAGATTATGTTGAGAGGCTCAGAATGTTCAGGAACTTTTTTATGACAGAGAACTAATAGTACCGTTCAAACGACAGACACACCAGAACCTTCTGTTGGATGCTCTTTATACTACTCCAGAGACTGATACTGCCCACCTGTAGGAGCGTGTGTGATCTCACGATCATAACATATCTTTTCTAGCCACCTAGGCTAATTGTCATGGCTCTTGAGTTGTACTCTGTGTGTTCAAGTGACATCCAATGAAAGGCAAGCTGTTTAGGTACAAATGACCATTAAAACTTCTGGCTATTTTCATTGATCCCTCTGCTTTACTTAGAACTGCGAGAACTTTGTGTCAATAAGGACATCCTAACAAGGTAGAGACCTTCTGTGTCTCCTACTCAGATAGTCTGTTGAGTTCCAAACTGCCTAGGAACTCTTCTTTTCCTGTCACTAGAAGCAATCCCCCAAAACTAGGTAATGTGTCTTAAAAGCACTTCAAGTGGGCCCTGTAGCTGACTCTGGTTTCTTTCTCATTTGTGTGAAGTTTCTGACTGCTTGCTTATTTTATCCCAACATATGGGCTAAATTACATCTTCCCTTAAATATGTAATTTAAATCACCTTTCCTGCCCAGCACTTTGTCAAGATTTGGCCACCTGTAGGAGCCTAAAAAGATTACATGCTAAAAAATGCTGAGCTCCATGCCAATCCCAACTTCTGCTCTAAGGCCTGAGGCTGGGTAACTCCCCAACTCAACATTTCAACAAACATTCATTAACTCTTTGAAAGGTACTGTGTAAGTCACTAAGAGGAACGCAGACATGAATTTCGACCTTCAACATCCAGGGTTCACCATCTGGTGAATTCATGCATGTTGGACACAATCCGAGGCTGACAGTGGCCACATGCCATGGTAGAAGCATGAGTTCAGAAATTTGGAGGCCATCAAAGACTCATGGTAGGTCACATGTGGTGATGGGGCCACAAGAGCTGATGGGCATGTTCTGGGATGGAAGAACTTCCTACATCTCCAACATGAAGGTTTGTTCATGTGTTCAAGACTGGTGTGCAGGGCTGGAGAAGCAGCTAGAACAGTAACAACATGCTTTGAACTTCGGCATTTCGTTGTGGCCCCTATTCTGATTGCAACTGTGATGGACTCAGCTCCTCTAGAGGAAGGTTTTACCACCAGGCCTGAGAACAGGGTATGTGCAGAGGGTAATTTAAAGTAGAAAACATCAGGCAACAGAATGCTCATAAGTTGGTGCAGAACTTGTCCATTGTGTGTGCACTCAGCCCAATGACCAGCACTCCTGATTCTTTTTGTGATAACAGTTCCTCACTTTTTCCCAGCTAATGTACAACAAATGTTCCTTATTTCACTTGGATGCACAGGTGACGAGGTGGCTTCTGTGACTCCAATCAAAACAATATGTTTTCCTAAATAAAATGATTGGTTCTATAATGGGTGTGTTGGGGGTTCCTAGAAGAGAAAGAGAATATTCCTATTGGAATTGAACTCAGAAGCTAGCACTGACTGACACAGAGTATGTGATCAATGAATGTATGTTTAAAGCACCATTTGACACTCAGGAAAAGAAGTCTGAGAATGGAATTAACACTCTCAGGGAGAAAGAGAGACTGGAAGCTGATGAAACTGTTTGGAACCCCAAATCAAGCCTTACTTTAAACTTTGGCGAATTAAAGACTCATCATTTATGAAGCAGGAAATCCTGAAAATACAAGAGAGGGTCTCTAATTCAGGGACCTAGCTTCAAATAAGGGTCCACTTGTATCCATCAGCTACTGTCATATTGAGGTTGTATACCAAACTATTCCCATTCATTGGCTTAAAACAGTAATCATTTATGCTTGTTTATGTTTGTGTGAGTTAGATGGAGGACTGCTGAAATGGACCAGGATCAGGAGTGCAACTTTGCTGTGTATTTGTTCCAGATAACTCACTTCAGATTTGATTCAGGTCAGCTCCATGCTGGTTTGTTCTGGCCCCTACGCTCAGGCAGCAACTCCACAGGGGAAATTCTCAGGGTGATGCTACAAATGTAAGGGCAAAGCCCCAACACATGAGTACAGTTCAAGCCTCTGCTGCCACCACAGCTTCCTTTTGGACAAAAGCAAGATGCTTGGTAGGGCATGTATTTCAGTTATGTGATGTCAAAGCAAAATGCATCTGGCTAAGTCCAATGCCAGTGGAAAAGACAACAGTACTCTCCATAGAATGTGAGAAGTAGAATTCTTTTCTGGAATAAAAATGTATTCTAATACAATATTCTCACTAAACATACGGGGATTTGTTAAGAACCAGAAAATACCTCAGAAAACAGAGTCCTTCCGTAGGCCACCATGAATTAAGCCTCTATTGACTATTACAGTCTTGATACAAAGCTATCATTCCCTAATGTGCATACTAATGTGAAAGTGACAGAGGGACACACAACCAGGTGACCAGGTCTACTAGAAGGCTGGAAGTACTGAGCTATAATTTTCTAGGAGAAAATTTGTACATTGAAAAGAAAGAGGCCATAGACCTCAATTTGTTTGAAGACTACATTTAAGCAGAGGTAGAGAAGCATCCAATCAAGAAGAAAGAGAAGCAGTAATTAGAGGGCCAAGCAACCCAAGGGAAGCAACTATCAGGAGAAAAAGATGACTTTGAAATATCTGAAGTAGTTGTTGAAGATTAAAGTATTATAGACTTTTTGAAAAGCTCAGAGAAAAAAAAAAAGAACTCAGAAAATGACATCCTTAGTTTCTGAAATGTAGGTTATTAGTGTTATTAGTGCCCTTTAAGAGAACAGCTATGTAGCAAATTGGGGTCAAAAACCAAAATTATAAAGCACATGTGGGAAAATTGGTGTAAAGGAAGTGAATTGCCATTGGTAACATTTTAGAGCATTTTCTCCTGGACATTTTCTTGTCTTCTCTTACAAAAGCTCTGTATTTTGCTTTTAAAATTATATCATAAAAATATTTCTGTCCTAAAAAATATTTTAAAATACTATTTATGTTTCAAATATAGGCTATATGTCTGTGACATGGAACTCATTATTTAAGCATTTTCTTATGGAAGGGTAATTAAATTTCCTTTGTCCCACTGATGTGCAATCATATATGCCTTGTTAAAAAGTAGATCATATTTCTGTCATTTCTTTACTAAAGATCCCTGGAACATTAATTATTTGACCAGCATTTGTGAATTTGTTCATAAAATTCCTGAACCAATTTTAACTTCTACCAAGTAAAAATCCTCCAAGTGCTCTTCATTAGTATTAAGCATTTTAAATTTTAAAATGTACTTAAATATGAGAAAAAATTCAAAATTTTTGTAATTTATTTTATTGTATTCTTATAATTTTATTTAAATTTTAATTGTATATTGGTTTTTAAGTTTTCTTCTTTGTTAATTTTGCTTTTACCCATTTTTCATTGAAGAGTACAGAAGTTTCATTCAATAATTTATGAGATAGATCATATAAATATTAAAGATATCCCCTCTTGTCATATTTCCTACAAACTTTTGACTAAGTACATGAATTGGCTGTTGCTGTGGTAATGCTGCATAACAAATAGCTCCCATACTCGGTGGCTTAACTACTTCTGACATAGAAGACTGCTAGTAGGCTATCACACTCTTTCCTTCACTTCTGCTGGCATTTCATGTAATCTATAATATCATATGGCAAACTGAAGGTCAATGGGTCAAAGAAATATACTTTGTCTGCTTCTGTAGGAAGTACTCCTAAACCATGTGTCAAAGAATATAGCTATTATACTAATGACGAGGGAATGAAAAATTTGGAAATCTCTTCTGCTTCACCAGAGTTTTTATTTGCTTTTGGGGTTATGGTTAAATGTTAACATTTTAATGAGGGCCAAACTACTATCTTGTGAATTCATCCTCACATTTATGCATTTTAAAATGAAATTATTTGCAATATTCTAAAAATTATAGGTTTAATTTCTATTTAAAATAATATTTTGTAAGTGGAAGACCCACAAAAATGTCTAAGTAGGTGAATATTTTAATCAATTTCCAGTATTAACGTAGTCTAGTCAGAACAGATACTATATAAACTTTGTGCTTTGTGGAATTGCTTCCTGTTACAATTTCATTTGTGAAGTATTCTATGAGAATTTTTGTAATTTATTTTATTGTATTCTTTTATAATTTTATTTAAATTTTTATAACTGTAGTATGTATATTTAAAGAAAATAAGTAATTTAATCAGGATAAAAAGAATCTATGATTACCTCTTTCTGTAAATAGCATTATTCAAATCCCATGTTCTTTTTTATTTTGATTCCCTTTAATGTCTCAGAAAGCTTTGATGTTCACAGGATTATCTTTCTATGATTTTCTCAGAAAATGTGGTAAAAGCTAGACCACCACACTGCCACAAACTGGAATTCAGTTTGCTTTTTAAGTAAAAAATTTGTTTCCTACATACTCCATGTCATTTGTCTCTGAATGTAGGAAAAGTGTTGTTCTTTGAAAACTCATGCTTGAGCATTACCAAGTAATGTCTACACCATTTCTCTTCATGATCTGAATGGTTTTTCAAACTATTGTGTATTGCCTTCAGACAGAAAATGGTATGGGTTTGTCTTCTAGCCACAAACTGGTTTTGTCGGAGACCAAGTGAATTTTTGAGACATTTTACCTCAGGTTAAATAAATTACTACTCTGTACACTAGAATTTTTGTAATTTCTTAATTACAAAACAAATTCTACTCTACATTAGAACCCTTTGTGCTAGTCAGTTTCAACAAAGTAAGAAATCAACTTACTGGAGGAAAGATTTATTTTGGTTCATGGTTTCAGAGGTTTCCGTCCAGGGTCACTTGGTCTAGTTGTGTCTAGGATGCAGCAAGACAATACTTCATGAAGTACTTCAGAAGCATTTGGGGACCCTACTGTATCAGGAATCAAATTTTCAACACATGAGCTCCTGGAGAATACTTAAGATTCAATCCATAACACTCTGACTCCTTTCTTTCCTCTTAGATAATTGTTTAGTACATAATTTAATGCTATTTAGGGAGGTAGAAACTTCTGGTAGTATCAACACTCTGGAGAGAACAAAAGCAAAAGGTCCAGGTGGCATCTGAAGCCTATGATCCCACACATACTCCTTTTGATGATTTGGATCTGGGCTGTCTCCCTAAAAGCTTGTGTGTTCAAAGCACGGTCAACATGCAGCAAGGTTCAGAAGTAGGGATTTTGGGCAATGATTGAATCATAAGGACCTGACTTCATGGGGCGGTTTCGTACATTTGATAGCTGAGTGGACTACAGGGATGTGAGATCCAGTTGGAAGAAGCTGATTTCTGGGTGTGTATCCTTGGAGGCGACATCTGTACTTGGCCATCCCATCCCTCCCTTCATCCTGGCTGCCATAAGATGAGCAGCTTTGGGCTCAGTTGTGGCTCAGTGGTGGAGCACCTGCCTAGCACGTGTGAGGCACTGGGTTGGATCCTCAGCACCACAGAGAATTAAAATAAATAAAGGTATCGTGTCCATCTACAACTAGGCAAAATTAAAAAAAAAAGATGAGCAGCTTTCCTCCACCACACTCTTCCACCCTGCTCTGCCTTACCTCAGAACCAAAGGGATGGAGCCAGCCACTTGTTTACTGAGCTCTCTTAAACCATGAGCCAAAAGGAACTGGTCCTCCTCTATTTTGCTCACATCAGGTATTTTTGTCCCAGGATGCAAAGCTAGCTAACACATCCTTCTCTCAACCTTTATAAATGCTTCTTATTTGATTATTTGGGGGGGCATTGTAATTTTGCAAATTCTACAAATCCTTAAAAAGCACCTATAGAGTACCAGGTACTGTACTAGCTGCTGAGGACAGACAGGTGAATAAGGAAGACAAAATCTCTTCCCCACATGCAAGTTTCATTTCATACAAAGTTAAAATCAATTTAAGAAACACTTTAATACTGTTGTCATAAGAGATAACCACTAAAGGGGTGATATTTATGTTGACATCAGCTTTTATGGTTTAAATATGAAGTGTCCCCCAAAAGTTCACATGACAGACATTGCAAGAATGTTCAGAGGTGAAATAATGAGGTTTTAAGAACTGTAAGCTAATTATTGGATTAATCCACAGATAGGCTGTTAACTGAATGTTAACATTTAGACAGGTAGAGTGTGGCTGGAGGAAGTAGATCACTGGGGGTTTGGGGTTTATATTTTGTCCCAGATGAGCAGAGCTCTTTCTGCTTCCGGACTGCCATGTCCTGAGCTGCATTGCTTTTCTCTGCCACATCCTTCCACCACGATGTTCTGCTCATCTTGGGCCCAGAGCTGTGGAATCTGTATACCATGGACGGAACTTTTGAAACACTGAGCCAAGTAAGTTTTTCCTCCATAAATTTTTATTGGCAAGTCTTGGTCACAATGATGCAGAGTTTACTAAAACATCAGTAATACAGGAAATAATCAAAGACTCTGAAATGCTTCATTTCAGTAAGAAATTGCAGTAGTTGAATGGTGGGTCTTATAGCTACTACCAATGCCAGAGAGCACTTGTATCCAGAGATACCCTTAGTGAGTTCTATGATTGTGGAGAGAAACCGCAAGCTCTTAAGGACACTGGTAGAAGAAATGAATGGTGCCAGGCACTGTGATGCACCCTGTAATCCCAACAACCCCGGAGGCTGAGGCAGGAGAATTACAAGTTCAAAGCCAGCCTCAGCAACTTAGAGAGACACTTGCCAACTTAGCCAGACTGTCTGTAAATAAAAAGAAAAAGGGCTGGGAATGTGGCTCATTAATTAAGCACCCCTGGGATCAATACCTGGTACCAAAAAGAAAGAAGAAGTGAATGATACTATGTTGGCAAGGACTGGGACAAAATGGGATTACGTAAAGTGCTGAGAAAGTCCCATTTCACCTTATTCTTCACAGATTAAGATTTTTAGTGTACGGTGCCATGGAGAGGAGTGACTATAAACTCTCTTCCCAGCCTGAAGTTCCATTGTTTCTTTGGATGAAAAGAAATGGTACGGAGGCCAGAGGAAGCAATGAGTAATAGCCCTCAAGCTTTTTATAGTTTATACTGCACAATGTGGATTGCATGGCTTTCACTATAAAACAGTAGTATTTTTATTTAGTCTCCTTTATGCAAGTGAATCATTTGAAATTTCCAATAACCTGATAGTATTCACATAATTGATCCACATGTGACAGATGAAAAATTAAAGTTCAGAGGAATTCTTGGCTCATTCAAAATTTCAGGTTGGGAGTAGCATAGTAAGACTTGTACCCAGTTCTTTGGGTCTACTTGAGCTGCTCGTTCTACAATATCTCGTGTCCTTATGATATGAGCTACATAGCTCTTGTGTTTGTCTGATACACATGGTAAAACAACCAAAAAGACAATAAAACTGATGGAATTACCTTAATTTGTTGCCTGACACAGAGAAGAAACTCAAACATTTTAAAGGGATTCACATTTCCTTAGAAACTAAAGAAAAAATAGATTCCTTTTTAAAGGACAATAAAGCATATATTAAATAGTAGCTTTAAATATTTCTAAACTGTGTAGAAAATCTAATCAACGTGTTTCTCAATGTTCAGTTTTTATGCAGTTTTTTTTAAAACTTTTTTATTTGTTCTTTTTAGTTATACATGACAGTAGAATGTAGTTGGACATATCATACATACATGGAGTATAACTTCCCATTTTTGTGGTTGTACATGATGTGGACTTTCACTGGTCGTGTATTCATATATGAACATAGGAAAGTTGTGTCTGATTCATCCCACTGTCTTTCCCATTCAAATTCTCCCTCCCTTCCCACGACTCCCCTCTGTCCAATTCAGTGAAACTCCACCCGTCTCTCCCCACCCATTTATTGTGAGTCAGCATCCACATATTGGAGAGAACATTCAGTCTTTGGTTTCGGGGATTGGCTTACTTCACTTAGCATGATAGTCTCCAGTTCCATCCATTTACTGGCAAATGCCATAATTTCATTCTTCTTTAAGGCTGAGTAATATTACATTGTGTAGATATACCACATTTTCTTTATCCACACCTTGGTTGAAGGGCACCTAGGTTGGTTCCATGGTTTAATGTGAACTGAGCTGCTATAAACACTGATGTGTCTGGGTCACTATAGTATGCTGATTTTAAGTCTTTTGGGTATAAACCAAGGAGTGGGATAGCAGGGTCAAATGGTGGTCCCATTCCAAGTTTTCTGAGGAATCTCCATACTGCTTTCCAGAGTGGTGGCACCAATTTGCATTCCACCAGCAATGTAGGAGTGTGCCTTTCCCCCCACATCCTCACCAACACTGTTACTTATATTCTCGATAATTGCCCTTCTGACTGAGTTAGATGAAATCTTAGTGTAGCTTTAATTTGCATTTCTCTAATTGCTAGGGGTGATGAACGCTTTCATATATTTGTTGATCATTTATATTTCTTCGGCTGGGAAGTGTCTGTTCAGTTCCTTGGACCATTTATTGATTTGATTTGGGTTATTTTGTGTTTTTTTGGTGTTAAGTTTTTTGAGTTCTTTACATATCCTGGAGATTAATGCTCTATCTGAGGAGCTTTGGCAAAATTTCTCTCCCATTCCATAGGCTCTCTCTTCATGTTCTTGATTGTTTTATTTGCTGTGAAGAAGCTTTTTAGTGTGATATCATCCCGTTTATTGATTCCTGATTTTACTTTTTGTGCTTTAGGAGTCTGGTTGAGGAATTTGTTTCCTAAGCCAACATGATGGAGATTTGGGCCTATTTTTACTTCTAATAGGCACAGGGTCTCTGATCTTATACCTAGGTCCTTGATCCACTTTGAGTTGAGTTTTGTTATGCAGTATTTTTTGAGAATCTAAGACAATATGGTCTACATATAACTTTAATGCAGGGATGGTGCTTTGGCAACCTGAAAAATAACAGCCTCAAATATCAGGTTTATGAAGTGAACAACTTGTAGGTGTTGATCAGTCATAATAGGGATGGATTTTCTAGCATGTGATCATAGCACAGTGTGGTTACAATGAGCATACTCTGTGCTTTAAACATCAGAGGTACAATAGGGAAGGTATTCTGAAATTACATGTGTTAGGATTGTGTTTTCACTACCTACAGGTCTACCCAACCCACATGAGCAAGGATATTAGCCCCTGGCGAATTTTTAGCCCAGCTGAAATGTGGAAACTGAAGATAGAGCCCTGCAGTAGGACAGAGTGGCTCATGACAAAACTATTTCTCCTTTCATATGGGAAATCTAGGGTCTAACATAAAAACTGACAGTAAGAATTGCTAGTTTCTCTCACAAAAAGAAGAGGACATTTCACTATTCTATACCCCTTGCAGAAAACATTCTCCTTTAAAAGGTACATTTATTTTGGCAATATTAACATTTCCATTTCAAATCAAGTGTCTATATAGGGCAATTGTACTCCAATGGTGAAATGTTTTCTAAACACAAAGTGTGATTACATTGATTTGACATTTTCTTAGCAATGTGTTTAACATATATACAATTGAAACACTCTTTTTAAGTCAATTCATATAAGTTATATTACTAATAACATCTTCCCAGCATTTAGCATGTCTGCAGAGTCTCAATTCCAGTACGCTTTGTCAACTGAAATAATAAATAAAGCTTACCCCACTGTAAGCATTCTATGCTAACTAAACATTTTGACTCTTCTTTGTTTATGCTGTATTAAATTTACTGTCTTACACTTGGGCATTTTTCCCCCTCTAATGGTCCAACTTCAGCTGCAGAACCAATTTGGATCATTTTACTGTCTCTTTACCCTCACGTTTCCAACTTCTTCCTGAACTAAAGGTACATTCTTTTAAAATTCTCAGAAACACATGTCACTCACAGATCTCTCCTCTGCACAAAGGTGAGCAAGGCTCTGCCTAGTCTTGGTTTACAAAGAAGCAGGAGAGTCTGAAACTCAGTGGTGCCACCTATGGAGAGTGACCTGAATGGTACTTGTTACTTTTCTGATTCCTTTCTCAGGTAGGACAATACCAGGGGTAGCTAATTGACTATAAGAGTACAAATGTTTGATATCCAAGTTAGATGTGGACAGATATAACTTGGTATGTGAATATTAAATAATTCATAAGTGTTAACATATCTTTAAAAAGTCATAGAGTGATTACTACTTCCGGGATATTGCGTCATCACACTTCCGGTCCTCCTGTCCCGGAAACGCTCGCATGTTCTCGCGAGAGGCGGGAAAGGGCCCAGGGCTTGAAACATGGCGGGCGAGCAGCAAACTACCAATATTGTAGAGGAGCCGCTGAATCTCATCAGGTCCAGCCTGGATGGGCGAATTTATGTGAAGATGAAAAATGACGGGAGCTTCGTGGCAGATTACATGCTTATGATCACATTTATGATCCTGGGCAATGTGGAAGAAGCTCTGTGACTATGGAAATGTATGAAGAGATGTTGAAGCAATATATAAATGGACAAAACAGAATATTCTGATGCTCTGTACAGGGAGATTGGGTCATGTTCCTTCACCTTCCACTGAGAGTTGGCAGAAACCAAGAATCGATCCTGTGTAGAAAACAGGAGACCTTGAACAACTGCCTCTGAAATGTACAAGACCTTCAGAAGAGAAGCCTGCACACGTGTTGTTATTAAGAAATGGCCCGAGGATTCAACTCCTGAAATGAGTTGATTTGCAAATAACTTACAACTTCTTATGCTCAAGGCATTTTTTTTCCTCCAATACTTCCAAGATGCCCACCTCTTTTTCAAGAGTTAGTTTCCTCCATTGTTCTTGCAGACAAGTCTTGATTTTTTTTTCTTTAAATTAAATTTGATGTTTGGTTTGGGATTTCTTTAAAAAAAAGAACAGGCAGTGAGGGGAGGCACGAATTCTGCTTCTGAATATGAAGGGAAAAAAGTGTTATCAGATTTATCCTTTCACATAAAGAACTATAAGACTCATCCATTTTCTGGCATTGGAAAACCAAAATCAAAGTACAGTGATACTCAAAGTACAGAGAAATGAGATGTATGCCCAGCGAATCCTACATTTGCTTCAATATTCTGACTGCAGGCACTTTTATCACCATCTTACAGGAAAACTGGGCACATGAAAATAAAGAAGGAAAAAAAAAAGATGAGAAGGGAAGAATCCCAGGCCTTTGGTTCAGATGAAATCTTTTGTGTTGGAATATTTAAGAGGAAGAAATGCACAGGGAGAGCCCTGGAGTCTGTGCAGAGGTTTCTTTTGAATTCTTGGGGACTATACTGTGCCTGCATGGGGAAAGAGCACTTGACACCTAGTAGGGAGTGTCAAATGGACTGAAAATTGCAGAGATACAGGGATGGTATGGTGGTCAAAGATGTAGGGATTCCAGTTCAGCCAGAGTAGGAAGACATTATTGAGAAACGTAGACATTTAGTGTGGACCCAGTAAAGATGATGCTTTGGGAGCCAGGGGCATGCCTCAGAGAAAGGAAGAATCTCTAGGGAAAAGGACAAACCAAACATAGGTCTCCTTTAACAAAGCATAAACCAACTCAGATAAAATCAAGAGGATGTTCCAGTGATTTAATCACAGTCAAAACACTTTTTCAAGGTAGACAACTCTCTCAAACACTGTACAAGAAAACATCCACAGCGTTTAGCATGCAGAAAATAAAATATGTAAATGGAGCCAGAAAAATGAGACTGACAATCAAGAGAACAAACCAGGCTATAAAAACAGACCCTAAAATGGACACAGTGTTGTAATTCACAGACAGAACATTAAATCTCTTAAACATGTTCAAAGATTAAAAATAAATATGAATATAATGAGATGACAAAATAAATGTCATAGGAGTAATACTAACCATAAAAATTACATGGAAATTCTAGAATAGGATAGTATATCTAAAAAATTAAAAAGGCAGTAGGTGGGATTAAGAATAGATTTGCGGAGTTCTAGTTGCAGGCTGGTAGCATGGGGAGTTCTGTGGACTCCTCAAAGAAAATGTTTTAGCTTTTTTGCTTCTGTGATTAAAAGACCTGACTAGAGCAATTTTAAGGAGGAAAAGTTATTTGGTCTCACAGTTTCAGATGTCTCAGCCCATAGACAGTTAGCTTCATTCCTTGGGGCCTGAAGTGAGGCAGAACATCATGCCAGAAGGGTGCCATGGAGGAAAGCAACTGGGAATATGACACCAGGAAGTGGGGGGACTCTCCTCACCATGACAAAGTATAAGCCACAAAGGCATGCCCTCAATGACCCGCCTCCTCCAGACACACCCTACCTGCCTAAATTTACCACCCACTTAATCCCTATCAGGGGATTAATGCACTGATTATGGACTCATGACCCAATCATTTCACCTCAACTTTCTTGCATTATCTTACACATAAGCTTTTGGGACACACCTTATATCTAAACCATAACACAAAGATAACAGGTAAAAATTACTAGAGAAACCGAACCATTTAAAGTCTTGGGAAAATTTTCTAAGGACATGCAGTGAATAAAAACCATTCAAGAAAATCTAAAACTCCCTAGAGCAGTGAGGTATGTGGTGCTTGAACCACAACCCCCCTTCTCTCACTCCTTATAGCTAAGTGTGGTGGAAACTCCTCCAGGTGGGCGAGTTTGTTGCTTCCTGAGGTCCCAGTTTAAGACTGGAGTATCTTCCCAGGAGGGGGATGGTGCCAGAATTGTCCATCACCTCCAAATATATGTTGCAGAGGCTGAATTCCAGATGACTGTAGGTGAGAGGTCAGGGACCCTTTCTTCCACCAAAACCCCACTCACAGGCCAGAGGTTCAACCTTAAGTACAGTATGTCATCTCAAGATGACTGCATGCATCATCGGGTGACCATATACATGTCCAGAGAGATCATGTGTGTGTCAGGCAACTATGTGCCTGCCCAAAGTCACTGAATGCCTCTCAAGTGATGGTGTGCATCCCAGGTGACTATGTATATCCCAGGAGATGATTTGCGACCTAAAATGACTCTGTGTTTGTGCCCAAGGGTGTGATTTCTAAATGGCAACATCAGAAACTTCCTGTTGCAAAGTAGTAGATCACTAAAATAGCCCATCCAGGAACTACAAAAATTATTAGTCCTAAGAGTTTTTAATGGATTCCTTGTGATTTTGTATATAAAAGACTGTCTCCTGCAAATAGAGAACTTTACTTGTTTATACATTCACAGGTGGGAAGTAAAAAAAAAAAGCATACAATTATTTTAACATCAGCAGAAAATACACTTTACAAAAAGCAAAATTCATTAAAAAAAACCTCTTAGTAACATGAAGATAGATGGGGAGTTCACAATCTGATGAAGAACATCTATGAATGTCATAGTCATTGGGACATTGAAATTTCTCCCTAAGATAAGGAATAAAGCAAGGCTGTTGCCTGTCATAACTTTGATTCAGTTTTGAACTGGAGGTCCTGCCAGTGCTGTGTAACCCAAAAAAGCAAGTAAATGGAAAAAGGAAAATTCAAACTCTTCAATTCAAAGACAACCTGATGATTTATGTGAAAAACTTCAGTGATCTCAAATTTTACTACTAGGAAAAACATCAAGGTCACAGGTTAACATACATATATTAATTTATTCTATCTATAGTAGAAAATGATTAAAATTTTTGTTTTAATTAATTTTTAAAAGAGTGTCATAAAGATTTTCCAGGAGTCCATAGGGTCTACACATGCATCGAGTTTCTGCAGGCTGCAGGATACTTCTGCCACTTACCATGCGGAAGTCAGAGAAGCAGGTGGGGTGGTCCACTTCCAGGCACCCAGCAAGAAAGCTTGTTCCTGGAGTCGTCCCTGCGGGCCATTTGAGCTGGTGGGGGTTGAGCCCCAGCTCTGGGAAAGTTTTTCCAATTCTTGCCATGTTACAACATGCAACCTGCTCAGAGGTAAGAAAGACTGGAGACAGTAAAGTCTGCTCCAAAAGCTGAGTCTAAAGATAGTTGCTGAAACAATATACAAACACATTTTTGGGGAAAGAATTTTGAAGTGTTGGTTTATATCATTTGAAAAAATGCATAAAGAACTTTTAAAAGACTCACACTAGTTCATTTTCAAAAACATCATATAAGTGTACCTTTTACATTGCTGGTGGGAATGCAAATTGGTGCAACCACTCTAGACAGCAGTATTACTCAGAAAACTTGGAATGGAACCATCATTTGACCCAGTTATCCCACTCTTCAGTTTATACCAAAGGACTTAAAATCAACATGTTACAGTGATGCAGCCACATCAATGTGGCTGCAACAGGGCAACTCACAATAGCTAAAATATTAACCTAGATGCCCTTCAACACATAAAAGGATAAAGAAAATGTTATACACACACACACACACACACACACACACAATGGAATATTACTCAGCCATAAAGAATGAAATTATGTCATTTGCTGGTAAATGATAGAGCTGGAGAATATCATGCTGAGCCAAATAACCAATCCCAATAATCCAAAACCCTAATGTTTTCTCTGATATGTGGATGCTAATTCTCAATAAAGGGAGGTGGCTAGGGAAGAAGAGTTACTTGAGGTAAAGGGGAGT
>JAJEJO010000958.1:823929-868819 GCA_020662805.1 Glaucomys volans
GCGATTCGCTAAAATTTGTTAAGAATTTTTGCATCTATGTTCATTAGCGATATGGGTCTGATTTTCTTTCCTCGATGTGTCCTTCTCTGGTTTTGGTATGAGGGTGATATTAGCTTCGTAGAATGAGTTTGGAAGGGTTCCCTCCTCCTCTATTTCATGAAATACTTTGAGGAGTATTGGAATGAACTCTTCTTTGAAGGTCTTGTAGAACTCGGCTGTGAATCTATCTGGTCCTGAATTTTTCTTTGTTGGTAGGCTTTTGATGACTTCTTCTATTTCATTGCTTGAAATTGATCTGTTTAAGTTGTGTATGTCCTCCAGATTCAGTTTGGGTGGCTCATATGCCTCTAGGAACCTGATGATGTCTTCCAGGTTTTCTATTTTGTTGGAGTATAAATTTTCAAAGTAGCTTCTTATTATGTTTTGTATTTCAATTGTGTCTGTTGTAATATTTCCATTTCCATCACAAATTTTAGTAATTTGGAGTTTCGCTCTCCTCTTCATTAGTGTGGCTAAGGGTTTATCAATTTTGTTTATTTTTTCAAGGAACCAACTTTTTGTTTTGTCAATTTTTTGAATTGTTTCTTTTGTTTCAATTTCATTGATTTCATCTCTGATTTTGATTATTTCCTGTCTTCTGCTACTTTTGGTGATGATCTGTTGCTCTATTTCTAGGGCTTTGAGCTGTAATGTGAGGTCATTGATTTGTTGACTTTTCATTCTTTTATTAAATGCACTCCATGCAATGAATTTTCCTCTTAGTACTGCTTTCATAGTGTCCCAGGGATTTTGATATGTTGTATCTTTGTTCTCGTTGACTCTAAGAATCTTTTAATTTCCCCCCTAATGTCTTCTGTTATCCATGCATCATTCAATAGCATATTATTTAATCTCCAAGTCTTGGAGTAGTTTCTGTTTTTAACTTTATCATTGATATCTAATTTCATTCCATTATGATCTGATAGTATACCAGGTAGTATCTCTATGTTTCTGTATTTGCTAAGAGTAGCTTTGTGGCATAACATATGGTCTATTTTAGAGAAGGACCCATGAGCTGCTGAGAAGAAAGTGTATTCACTTTTTGATGGATGGAATATTCTATATATGTCTGTTATGTTCAAATTAGTGATTGTGTCATTGAGTCATATGGTTTCTTTGTTCAATTTTTCTTGGAAGATCTGTCCAAAGGTGAGAGAGGAGTGTTAAAGTCCCCCAGTATTATTGTGTTTTGGTCTATTTGGTTCCTGAAATTGAGAAGGATCTGATTGACATACATGGATGCACCATTGTTTGATGCATAAATATTTATGATTGTTATGTCTTGCTGATATATGTTTCCTTTAAGCAGTATGAAATGTCCTTCTTTATCCCTTCTGACTAACTTTGGCTTGAAGACTGCTTTATCTGAAATGAGGATGGAAACTCCTGCTTTTTTACTCAGTCCATGTGCATGGTATGGTTTTTCCCAACCTTTCACCTTTAGTCTGTGGGCATGTTTCTCTGAGATGAGTCTCTTGAAGGCAGCATATTGTTGAGTCTTTCTTTTTAATCCAATCTACCAGTCTACGTCTTTTGATTGATGAGTTTAGGCCATTTACATTCAGGGTTATTATTGAGATATGACTTGTATTTCCTGCCATTTTAGCTTTTTTTGGGTTTTTAGCTTAACTTTGTTTCTCCTTTGATTGACTCTTTCTTTAGGGTAATTCCTCCCCATGTTGATTGAGATTATTGATTTTCGTTTCTTCCTCTTTGAATATTTTGTTGAGAATATTCTGTAGGGCAGGCTTTCTCTTTGTGAGTTCTTTAAACTTTTGTTTATCATGGAAGGATTTTATTTCGTCATCAAATCTGAAGGTAAGTTTTGCTGGGTATAAGATTCTTGGCTGGCATCCGTTTTCTTTCAGAGCTTGATACATGTTGTTCCAGGCCCTTCTTGCTTTTAGGGTCTGGGCTGAGAAATCTGCTGATATGCGTATTGGTTCCCCCTGTAGGTAATCTGATGCTTTTCTCTCACAGCCTTTAAAATTCTGTCTTTGTTTTGTATGCTAGGCATTTTCATTATAATGTGCCTTGTTGTGGATCTGTTGTAATTCTGTGCATTTGGTGTCCTGTAAGCCTCTTGTAATTGATTTTCCATCTCATTCATCTTATTTGGGAAATTTTCTGATATTATTTCATTGAACAGATTATTTGTACCCTTGGTTTGTATCTCTGTGCCTTTCTCAATCCCAATAACTCTTAAATTTGGTCTTTTCAAGATGTCCCATATTTCCTGGAGGTTTCGTTCATGATTCTAACCATCTTCTCTGTTTGTTTGACTTTGTTTTAAAGATTAAATATTTTGTCTTCATTGTCTGAGGTTCTGTCTTCCAAGTGATCTATTCTGTTGATTATGCTTTCTATTGAGTTTTTCACTTGGTTTATTGTTTCCTTCATTTCCTTTTTTCCTTCAAGGATTTCTGTTTGTTTTTTTGTCAGAACTTCTATCTCTTTATTGAAATGATTTTTTGCTTCCTGCAATTGCTCTATTAGCTGATTATTCATAGCCTGAATCTGCTCTCTCATTACATCATTCTCTTCTCAGATTATTTTAATTATGAACATTCTGAACTCCCTTTCTGTCATTCCTTCTACCTTGCTGTCTTTGGGTTCTCTTGATATATCATCAAGGTTTGTTTGGGACACTTTCTTCCCGTGTTTTCTCATGTTGCTCGTGTATCTTCCCCTCTAGTAGTGCAAATCAGAGGCATTGCAATTTCCCTGTAAAGACTTAAAGTGTCCCTAGATTAAAGTGTCCCAGATTTAAAGACTTAAAGTGTCCCAGATTTCCAGTAACTCACCCGATATTTGAGAGGTGCTTGATCAAGCGGTGACCCAAGATAGCTGCTGTCCCACTACCTCCAGGTTGCGAATGATCAGTGCTTCTGGGCATAGGCCGCCTGGTGTTGATAGACACTTAGATACAGCAAGGTGCTAGCCCCTGGCCAGGGTGTGGACCTGGGCACTAGACCAAGTTGGGGTGGGGGCACAAAACTGTGCTCAGTGATGGAGACACTGGGCTTGAGAGCCCAGGCAGGCCTGAGCTCCTCGCTGGGGGCTCAGTCGGTGGCAGGTGGTCACTCTCTGCCAGGGAAGCTGTAAAATAGCGCCAAAGGGCCCAAACTCCCCACTGGAGAGGGCGACTCCCTCCGCTCCAGGCCTGACCTCCCCAGGAGATGCCTCGCCGTGGCAGGGAAGACTGGAAGACTGAAGCTCAGCTCTGAGGACTCAGGCAGCCGCAGATGGTCGCCCTTGAGTTTGAGTCTACAAGAACCAGCTCCCAAAGTGGTCTGTTAGCACCAGGCACTCACCCTCCTTACTCCCACAGGCCACTCCTATTCCACTTTACAACAGAATCAGACATTATTACCCTATGTGCATATATGACTGCATGACCAGTGTAATTCTACATCACGTACAACCAGAAGGATGAGAAGTTATACTCCATCTATGTATGATGTATCAAAGTGCATTCTACTGTCATGTATAACTAATTAGAACAAATTTTAAAAATTACATACCACTATGGAATGGTATAAAAAGAAGTGGATACTCTCACTAATGCTCAGAATGGAGAGGGAATTTTTTAAAAGAAAAAAAAATCTTTTCAGTGTTTTCCCACACAGGGGGTGGGGGAGTCTTTGTCACAGGTCTTTAGAATGCTGTGAATAACCATGCTTCACCCAAAAGAGAAACACACTTTGGGTATTCTATCCACCCTTTGATAGCCAGGGTCACAGCAGTTTGTGTGCCAAGGTTTTGGGAGATGTGAAAGTCACAAATGGTTGAAGTGACTGGTGGTACTGAAACAGCTTTTAAAAAGCTCATAACTGATGTAAAAGAAGAAATACTAGAGAACCTACCACCTACACATCAGGGGAATCAAGCTGAAGAAATGAATTTGATATTAGGGCAAAAGCAACTGTAAAAGGAAAAATTTGAACGTGTGAAATGCTTCTAATGATACACAATTTGCTGGTCTTCTTGAGAGTTTATGTACGGTGAGCTTTTTCAGAACAGAAATGCAAATGTAAAAATGTAGGAATGCAAACTTTGGGAAAGTAAAGTACCCTAAAGTAAACTGGAAATGTGATGCACAGAACTGTCACACCAGAAATAACATGAAATGCTGGTGTCAAATTGCCTGGACACTTGTTTTTAAAACACTTGTTAAAGAAATACATTAAAATTACAGTGAACTGTTTTGGTGCCATTCAAAACTGTTATGAAAAAACTCTGTTTTTTAACAATGATAGACTATAACATCAGAGAAATCTGCTTTGAATTTTTAAAGCCTTTTCTCCCTAAAGCAACTGCCTTTTGAATACACACCATCAAAAAATGCAGGCTAAGATGATTCATAAATACTGAAAAATGCAGCAATTGTTTTTCTTTGTTTTGTTATGTTTTCCTAATAAGGTTAACTTCTCCTTCAACGCCCACTCTTCATCAAAACAATTTTTGGTTTCTTTGGTAATGTGTACAAATTACTTCATTCCACATCTGTCATTTCTATTCCATCACTTTTTTTAAACACACACCACTGAACCCAGAGCTTTCTCTGAAGGAGATCCGGTGTCAGTCCCTTCAATCCTTGTGTAGTGCTCTTGGTTTTTATCTTCTGATCTTCTTTTGCTGGTATTTTAAAATAACTGAGTCACTGGTTCCAACCAGTCCCTGGCTGCATTCAGTGATCACCAGCATTTGAACCCAGGCACATAGCAGACCTGGAAGCAGATTTACTGGGAGGAAATCCTTTGGGATGGCTAAACAATTCTCAAGGGAATTTGCAGGTACCCTTTAAAGTAGTGGAAACATTTCCTCAACTTGATTGCACTCCCTCGGTTACCACAGAGGGAAGGAAATTTTCACTTTCTTGGGTTAGAATAGCCCTGGCAAAACAGGAGTTAATACTCCCTCAAACATAAGTCACTTTAAAATACACAGGACCTTCAGAGGAGTGAGCTTTTTCATAAGGAAAAAGGGGAAAGCTGATGTCTGTATCATTTGGATAGGTGAGCTCGTTCCAGAGTGGCCCAGGAGGATGTGACCTGAAGGCCCCTGCAAAACAGGACAAAAGGCTGCCCAGGAGCTGCCCCAAAATGGTCCTAGGGAGTAACTGGTTGATGGACGATGGGTCCAGAATGATGCCTGGAAAGAGTAGCACAAAGCCATCACCCCAAAGCAGCGGGGGTTCTAGAGCTGGGAGAAGGTGGCACGGCTGAAATGTGACCATCAGTGATTTTTGAAATAGAAATAAATTGTTGGCCTGAGTAAAGAAAGGAAGCAGAAGTGATTGTGCTTGCCGACTCTTGCTGAAACACGAACCTGCACTCCAGCTCAGGTGGCAAGGCCGGTGCTGCCCTCTGTCCTGCTCAGCCTCCCCTTTCCTTTGTGGGTTTCATAGCTGCCCCTGTTAGCTATCGGTTTTAGTACCAAACTGCAGCCCCTGTTGTCACCACCAATCCTGCTAGACATCCCTACGTCCTGTGTTGGGTCTAATTAAGCAGTGTGCTCATAACCAATAAGACTACATAAGAGTTCAACAACAGATGGCTAATTTGGAAAACTAATTTTAACTAGAGAATGAGAAGTCTTCTAAAATACTAATACAGATCCACTTTTGTGTCAATGGCTTATTTTTACCAATAATATTTGTTTTGAATGGGTTAGCATGGATCAATAACTATCATTCTGTAATATTATATCAATGTGGACTACATCCCAAGACTTAAACATTGTCCAACAAATAAACTTTTTCTAGATCTTCTTGGAATGCTACCGGGGCTTAGAAATCTTGAAATAAAAGAGTACGATTTTGTCTTCTCAACTAGAAAATACAGCATCAAAAATATAATACTTAGGAATAGGTTTAATGATATGCATAATCTCTCTACTGAAAGCTATAAAACATTGCTGAAATAAATAGGATTTATGGTAGAAAATAATATTGCTTACATGTCTAAGGCACTGAAATTGTTCTATAGACTCAATGAATTGCAGGAAATAATTTTGTAAGCCAATTCTAAAATCTGTATGGAAATGAAAAAGATCTAAAATAGCAGGAGCTATTTTGAAAGAGATAAGAACACAATTTGCAGGACTTATACCCCCAATTTAAAGTCTCATAACACAAATGGGGTATAGCTGTTGTTTCTCTGGTTGTACACAAGTAGAGTCACACCATTTGTGTCATCATACATGTACACAGGGTAAAGATGTTTGTCTCATTTGTGTACTATAAATAAAAAAAATTTTTAAAAAATAAAGTCTCGTAACAAAGCTGCAATGCTCAAGGCGGAGTAAATTTGGCAAGACGACAAACAGAATAGGTGGCCCAGAAAGAGACCCACACATATATGGTCAATTGATTTGTAGGATCAATGTCAAATCTACTAAATGGGACATCTTTTCAACAATTATTGGAACAAGCAGATGAATATATGAAAAAACAGTCTCAAGTCCTGCCTCACACCATTAAAAATCTTAAGATGAACTACAAGCCTAAATGTTACAGAAAAAACAACCTACAAAAGTTATGAAAGAAAACAGCAGATATAACAATGAATTTTAGGTAAGCAAAGATTTTATCTGGGACTCATGGTTTCAGATGTCTCAGTCCACAGATGGTCAACTCCTTTGCTCTGGGCTGGAGCTGAGGCAGAACATCATGGCAGAAGAGTGTGACAGAGGAAATAGCTCAGGACATAACAATCCAGAAGAAGGGAAAGACTCTCACTCTCTAGAGGCAAAATATAAACCCCAAAGATGTGCTCCCAGTGACCCACCTCCTCCAGTCACACCCTACCTGCCCGCTGATTAGGTTAAGGTGCTCAGAACTGAATCACTTCACCTCTAAATGTTCTTGCATTTTCTCACACATGAGCTTCTGGAGGACAACTCATGCCTAAACCATAACAGTCAAAAAAAATAAATAAACTGGTCATCCAGATTCAATGTTTCAGTTCTTCAAGAACTACTAAGAAAGATGATGAACAGGCAGGTCATATTCTGGGAGGAAATTATCGTCTATATATCATCTATGTCTTATCTATCAGTCTATCTTTCATGTATCTAGCATCTATTTCCAGAATTTATTTTTAAAGCCTACAATTCATTAATGGAATCTAATATAGAATATAAAGTCTATACCTAAAATAGATTTTGAAGTACTTTGAAATAATTTGCACAATGGTTCTACTGTTTTGTGAAAGAAAAAGTACTAAACAGGCCAGGAGTGAACTGAAAACCTGGAAGGCTACTATAGCTATGTGATGTCTGAAGTTACAGACAATTTTCATAAATTATTCTGAAAGTGTGAATGATGTCCCCAAGGAGATTACAGGGAAAATATTTAGAAAATGAACCACAACCCATCCAAGTAAATTCCCAAATTAGCCAGGAATGAAAAAGTGGAAAGTCTACTAAGAGGGAAGCAGAGATACCTGGCTTCCAAGCCAGCAATGTGACGACAAAGAACACCTTCCCCAGGCCTCATTTTCCTCTTGTAAAGCATGAAAAGTGGACAACAGAACCCCTAATATTTGTTTCAAATCTAAATGCCTGTGATTTATTCATACATTGATTTGTCTTATTTATTCATCAGACATTTATTGGGATCTAGTGTCAATATTTGCCAAAGACTATTGCTGCACACTTAATTGAATTGGTCCAGTTGAAGAGGCACATATAAACAATTAAAGATGTTTATAAACTGCTAAAGGGATTCAGATCAAACTACGGGCCAAGCAGGAGCTTGAAGTGCTTGGCACGTGGAGCAGTAGAGTCTCGAGGAGAAGCACTGTGGTGTGTGCCACTCCAAGGGATGTGGTGAATGAGTGAAGGGTGGAGAGGGCCCAGAAGTTGTGCTGTGTGCCAAGGAGCTTGGACTTTATTCTTGAAGTTTTTTCAGAATCCTCAACATTTCATTTCTTCTTTTAAACAAATATATTTGAGGAAAATAATTATTATAGATAGACTGGACCAATTACAGATTATTTGGTAGTTTTTTGATGAACATGTTCTTAAAATAATTTTTTGAAATTTACCATGTGTTAATTATCTTTGCATTGCTGTGACCAAAAGACCCAAAAAGAGCAACTTAGAGAAGGACAAGTTTATTTAGGCTCCCGGTTTTCGAGGTTCAGTCCATGGTTGGCTGACTCCATAACTGTGTGGCCTCCAAGGTGAGAAAAAAAATCATGGTAGAAAATTGTTGCAAAGGGAAGCTACTCAGTTCATGCCAGTCAGAAAGCAGAGAGTACTTGAGCACAAGAAGGTAGGGATAGTATAATCCTCAGAGGCTTGCCCCAGTGACCGACTTCCTCCAGGGATGCTCTAACCTAAGTTATCACCCATTAATCCATTCAGATGGATTAGCCCACTGATTAGGTTACAGTTCTCATACTCTTGTCATCTTACCTCAACATTCCTGCATTATCTCACACTTGAAATTTCAGGGGACACTTCATATTCACACTATAACAAACCACAATAAATTTTACTCATTTTGAAATACCGGTGGCCTTCTCTGTCTATGCGTCCTGTGTTTGTAAATTCAATCAATTGCAGATTGAAAGTATTTAGAAAAAAATTGCATCTAAGCCATAAAAAAGAATGAAATTATGGCATTTGCCCATAAATGGATGGAACTGGAGACAATCATGTTAAGTGAAATGAGCCAATTCCAAAAACCAAAGGTCCAATGTTCTTTCTGATATGCAGATGCTGACTCACAATAGGGGATTGAACAGGAGGGAGTTGGGGGAAGAGCGAGGGGATGGGAATGGGAAAGACTGTAGAATGAACAGGACATCATTTTCCTATGTTCATATATGAATACACAACCAGTGTAATTCCACATCATGTGCAACCCTGAGAATGGGAAGTTATACTCCATGTATGTATGATATGTCAAAATACATTCTACTGTCATGTATAACAAGAAAAGAGCAAATGAAAAAATAAAATAAATGCATCTGTACTGAACATGTATAGGATTTTATATTGTCATGATTCACTAAACAATTCAGCATAACAGCAATTTAGGTGTTTATAAGTAATCAAGAGACTTTTGTGATTACCTGAAAGGATATGCATATATTATAGGCAAATACTACATGATTTTGTATAAGGGACTTGAACATTCTTGGATTTTGGTATCCACAGTGGTCTTGGAACCAATTTCTGCCAATATCGAATGATGACTGTATTTTATTTCTAACTTGGAAATAATTGTTTTCTGTCCATTTGTATCTATGGAGTGTCACTCATACCACACTGAAACACTATCAGAAATATAGAGTTTTTCCAGGCAGTTTTACCAAAGGGCATTGAGAAGAGTTAGTTTGTCTAACCAAAGAAAAAATAAACATCATCTCCCTGCAGAAAATAGCTGTCACTCATTTCCTTCTTCTTTTGTAATACAGTGAAATATGAAGCTCAAGCGAGATAGAAATAGATTTATAACAATAATGCTTTAAAAAGGCATAAACACATGATCAGATCTGCAATGATTTTCACACAACTAAACCAGTTCTTCTACCTCATTTATGTTGGCAGCATCACAGTAAGTTAAACTGGCAGAAAATTCAGCTCTGTGACATTTGGGGACACCAACATAATAAATACGAATTGGCTCAGTATTTGAGCACTCCAATTAAATTTTTTCTACTTGGATTATTGCTGAATCACTTGAGCTATATTCCACAATATACGATATTTGCTTTTACTCTATTTATCAGCTATTGTATTTTAACACAATGCTGCAGATAAACACTTTTTAAAACCTGTATTTTGAGATATAAGAATCTATTTCAATGTTCATCTCATACAATCTTACAAAGTCTTTGCTATAGCCATGCACAGTAGTAAAGGCACAGTCTGGGTATCAAGTGGGATTTGGTCAAAAACCAGATGCCATGATAGGTCCTCTAAGCAGGAAGGGCACAGTACAGGAAATTAAGGTCTTACATAATTGTTTCAAGGTCAGAAAAGCTGAAAAGACTATCCAAAAATCAGAAAACAGAAGAACCTCAATAAACTCCCACCAATGATCCGTGCTGCTAGAGCACAGCAAGAGGACACCTGAAGGCCACTGGCAAGACTCCATATCGGCCATCTGCAGATGCCCAGCTGCTCCTGGAGAATGAAGGCTTCCCCTTGTCTTCCTGTTCCAAATATCATACAAATGCCTCTCATTGGCAGAATTTAAATCACATCCCTACTGGTCAGTAAATCTGGTCACTGGATCTTCCAAACTGTCAAGCCCTGTGATATAAGACAGTTTGAACAACAGGATCACACGACGTACTAATGCACAATATCTTGCTTGGTTCTCCAGATGTGTGCATGAATTTCCAAGCAACAATACATTTCTACTAACCTATGAGAACTCTGCCTCAGTCTAATGAAGAGGGGCTCAATCTCTCAAAAGACAAGACACAAAAACCTCATGTCAGTTTCCACCTCAGATATTAATGTTCTATCAGTCACAATCCTTACCTGGTGACTTGTAATTTTCAGACTGAAGTAGATGCTTAATAGCTAACAATACTCCTTACATAACCTGGTAGAAGAGGAAGGAAACAAAGAATTTAGCTTCTGCATGTGTATGTATATATGTGTATATCTTTTACTCATCTATTACACACAAAACGTATGAAGGAGGGATATAGGCATAGCTACCAAAATCCTTCTTAACTGATCATAAAGCTGGTATTAGGTCAGAATTTGCTCCTTCTACACGTGTTCCATTTCATTTGCCTTTAGCACCTCAGGTGAATGTGAGCCTTTGTCTGGCAGAGAAGCCAAAGCTTTATTCCCTAGTGGTCCAAGCCAGTGCTGTCTTGCCTCCTTGGGTAACTGTGAATTTCACTCACAGTATGAGAAGAACTAAGAGGAACACCTAGCCCGTCCCCTACACTGCAGGCACACTTCTCCCTCTCTGATGATAACATCAGCCCTGTTTCATTTTCTCTTAATTATCAGGATGAGTAGCCCCTGTAAGCACAGCATCTCTCTTCTTTGCTTTTTATTTCAATGGTATTGGAAGCTCAATGGGTCAAAGTTGCAATCTGAACTCCAAGTTCAATGTGATGTGCTGCCTGGTTAAAACAATAAGAACAACAACAACAAAACTTTTCTGGAACCAAGATCTCAGAATCCACAGAGCCCAAAAGTGTGAGAACAGAAAGCATAAATATTGAGAGTAGCTTAGGAAGTGAGAAGATTGAGCAGAGTCATGCCCACTGTGCGATTTCCTCCAAACAGAAAAAGAATGCCAGTTCATGTTCGCAGGTGTAAACATCTGGTTTAGATTCTACAAGGTATTGTCTCCCAGCTGGCATAGAACTGAGTCTTCATTAGGTTACTCCATCTTCCTATCCAGATAGCTTTCATCATCATAAAATTAATCCTTGGTAAGGAGTAGTGGATTCCTTATTATCATGATAGTGAATAAAGTATCACTAAGTCTATAGATGACAGTTTCAGGCAGAAGCACTGAAAGCAGGGAAGGTTAGTCCATAGCAGGAGGGAATATTTGTTGCAATGAAGATCTATAACTCCCCCTTCCATCATAAAGGAGCACCAGTGCCATCAGTCTGATGTTGGATGGCTGGTCAGTGGCTCTGGAAAAGGGGTTCAGTGCCCGCCTCTGTCCCTGGCAGGCGGTGCAGTCAGCAGTGATCACAGCCAGATCATAATTGGTCAGAAGAGGCCCATGTTTTTGAACCCAGTAATAACCTCAATCCTATTACCATGACAGGGCTATTTAGTTCATGGATCCATACAGCATGCACTGAGGAGGCTGGAAAATGACACTGATTGGCATTCATAAGGAGTGACATTTTATTAGCATCATCCTGGATGGAAAATAATTATTTTATTTTTTTTCTTTCTTTTTTTTGGTATCAGGGATTGAACCCAAGGGTACTTCTCAACTGAGCCACATCCCCAGCCATTTTTTATATTTTATTCAGAGACAGGGTCTCTCTGAGTTGCTTAGTGCCTTGCCGTTGCTGAGGCTGACTTTGAACTTGCAATCCTTTTGCCTCAGCCTCCCAAGCCACTGAGATTATAGGCATGCTCCACCGTACGTGCTGGACACTGATCTTTAATGGGATTGTTTCCCAGTATCTCATCAAGGGATCTGTAGTATTTCCTACATTCTGCTCATCAGCATGTTCCCATCAATATAGTGAATAATCTAAATGTTTTGTGGGTCAGTGACATAATCAGTATCTTGTGGATTCAATTTTGACACTTGCTAGAAAACACATACAGATCAGAGATAGGGCAGTTAAACTGTGCTTTTCCTATAAGGTGAAAAACAAATTCCCTCTAATTTTCTTTATTAATTAGTATAGATAAAAAGACATTTTCTGTATTAGTGGTTGAATATGAGGTCCAAAAGTTACTGCAGTTACAGTGAAGATCTGCTGAGACTTACAATGACCCACTTGTTCCCACTATCCATCTGTCTTTCTCATAGGCCAATTATGTGTCTTATATTGGAATGTAATAGGACTCAACTCTCTGGCCTTTCTCAATGCTTTTATGATGATATTAATCTTTGTAATTCCCCCAGGAGATGTTATTGATTTTTGTCTATTTTTTGGTAGTGGGTATAGGAATTACACTTGTCACTTCCTTCCACAGTAGCCCTGCCTCCATAAGAGGGTTCTTCAGTTGTAAACTGTGTTTAAATCAAGCATGCAATCAGGGCCAAAACATGACCCCTGTGGTTTTGCAGATCTACTGGGCTCACTCGGAAATAGATTTGAGCCAAAACCTCATTGACTTTCTGTAAGTCTCTTCACTGGTGGGACAGAGGTGGATTTCAGTTTCCCATTTCAGTTCAAGGCAATTGTCAAATAAATCCCTGAAGGTCCCAACAATCCAGTTCACATCACAGTCACCATGATCACCTCCCAAACTAAGCTGCTCATTTCACTAACTGCACCCAATTATTCCTGGTGTTTAAGTACTGTGATATCCTTATTACTTTTTATTTTTATTTTTTTATTTCTTTTCTCTTTTTTTAATTTTCACAGGCTTCATTTCGATTCATTGTACACATGTGGGGTACATATTTTCATTTCTTGGTTGTGCATGATGTATATTCATATCATTCTTGCTAATCATACATGTACATAGGGTAAAGATGTCTGTCTCATTCCACCATTATGGGGGGTGTGAGAAGAATGGAGGAACTTATTCCTTTTTAAATAGGAGCCCACTTCCTTGACAGTATCTACCAGCATCATCCCTGATCTGTAGGGAGCAATCACCATGAATCCTTTAAGGACGTTTTGCTCCCTTCATCAGTTCATTTCCCCAAATTCTTTGGAAAGAAGTAATCTCTAGATTCTTTTTTAAAAAATTTTTGGGGTTGATGGTCCTTTATTTTATTACTTTATTTATATGTGGTGCTGAGAATCAAACCCAGTGCCTCACACATGCTAGGAAAGCACTCTATCACTAAGCCACAAAACCAGCCCAACTTCTAGATTCCTGTGAGATACATGGCAACTAATTAATTGATTATACCTGATAAATTTATTCCAACAATCTTGTCTTCTTAAGCCATTGTATTCCATTCTCTTTGTTGTACCAAGGAATTTCTTATTTATCAACTTCATTTAATGTAGAAAAACTGAGTCTCAGTGTTCATCAGTCAATTAATTAAATGGTTAGAGTTATTCCCAATTATTTGAACCACCACATTAAACCCAGAGTCTTTGATGTGTTCAAATACATCTATCTGATTTATTTCAACACTAGAATTCCTTTTTTTTAAACTTAGAATCCATTTCTCACACATATTCCCAAGTTCCTCTTAATATAAATTACTCAAAATCTCATAGTTCTTCGATGTGTTGTTCTCTCCTGTTGGCTCTGAATTTGTACTTAGATCCCTACCATTCCATTCTAAGTCTTGGCTCCCGTCAAGGAGAGAGGACGGAGTAGGCTGTGAGAGTCAGTGTCTCCATGTCAGCCATGGAGAGTCCTCAAGCAAGGAACAGGGATTGAGGAAGTGGCTCAGCAGTGGCTGCTGCTTCTGGAAAAGCTGCTTAGTGATACTGGAGATCTAAATAGTCATAGGGATCCATCCACAAGTTGCCATTCCGGTTCTCAGGATCCCAATCTTGCTTAGTCGCTAATTTTCACATAATAGACCTGTTAAAACTGCAAAATTAGTGTTTAATTTCTACCACCTATAGAATTAAATCTTTTTCTAATTTTTTCTTTGTACTAATTAGTTATACATGATGTTAGAATGCATTTATGCATTTTGATAAATCACACATAAATGGAGCATAATTTCTCATTTTTCTGATTGTAATATTGTAGGATCACATTGGTCAAGAGTCATATATATACATGAGGTAATAATGTCTGTTTCACTCTACTATCCTTTCTATCCCATACCCCTTCCCCTCCCTTCACTCCCCTCTAACTAATTTTAAATAACTCTGTTCTTCCCTTATTGTGAATTAGCATTTACATATCAGAGGAAACATTCAGCCTTTGGTTTTTTGGGGTTTGGCTTATTTTGCTTAGCATGATATTCTCCAACTCCATCCATTTACCAGCAAATGCCATAATTTCTTTCTTCTTTACAGCTGAGTAATATTCTATCACATGTATATAAATACACACACATATATATGTATGTATGTATGTATGTCACATTTTATCCATTCATCTGTTGAAGGGCCCCTAGGTTGGTTCCATAGTTTAGCTATTGTGCATTGAGCTGCTATAAACATTGATGTGGCTGCATCACTGTAATATGCAGATTTTGTCCTTCGGGTATAAACTGAGGAGTGGGATAACTGGGTCAAATTGTGGTTCCATTCCAAGTTTTCTGAGGATCTCCATACTGCTTTGCAGTCCCACCAGCAGTGTATGAGTGTACCTTTCCCCCACATTCTCACTAACAATTACTGTTGCTTCTATTCTTGATAATTGCTATTCTGATTGAAGTAAGATGAAATCTTGAATATAACTTTTGGTTACTGTTATGGTTTAGATATGAGGCTCATGTGTGAGACAGTGCAAGGAAGTTTAGAGGTGAAATGACAGGATTCTGAGAGCCTTACCCTATCAGTGCATTTATCCCCCGTAAGGGTTAACTGGTTGGTAACTATAGGCAGATAGGGTGTGACTGGAGGAGGTGGGTTGTTGAGGGCATACCTTAAGGGTTTCTATTTTGCATGGTGAGGAAAAAGGGCTCACTCACTCTCTCTCTCTTTCTCTCTCTGCTTCCTGGTACCATATTCTCGCTGCTTTCCACTGCCACACACTTCTGCCACGATGCTCTGCCTCACCTCAGGTCCCCGCAATGAAGTCAGCCATCTATGAACTGAAGCCTCTGAAACTGTGAGCTCCAAATACACTTATTCTCCTCCATCATTGTTCTTGCCAGGTCTTTTGGTCACAGCAGCAAAAATGCTGACTAAAACAGATACCCTGGTTCAAAGACATTTTCAAGACAGACACAGAAGCTCTCTGGTTCTCTGATTGGTAAACTTGTCATTATCTTACAAGCTCTCCATTGTAATAAGCAACCAAAACATGCCAAAGTCTGTATAATCATCAGTTTCATTGTAATATTGTGCGGAAGAGCCACTTGGACTTTCCTTTCAATAGTCACATGGCTGCGAGAATGTTATTTTCAGCAAATGTTTTGTTTCTGCATATTGTGAACTGCCAATAGCCCATTTCCTATTGGTCACAAGATTATTACTGCTTTTAAATTTAATCTGAATGCAAGTGGTTCAAACAGAAATTTGGAATCACTGTTGACAATCACAGGATTGGAGTCTTTATGGTCAGTGAGAAGGCTACAGGAGTGAAAATTAGGGAAGCTGCTACTAGTGATACCGCTGTTTACCAGTGAAGAGTTCTGCTTCCTCAAATGTTGAAGTCTGAACATTTGACAAGCATGCTAAGGCAAGAAGATAGAACAGGTTTTATTTAAAGATAAAAATACAGACTTCTGGGAGGGAGAAAGGGGCCATGGCTGATGTTCTAGAATCTCCAGAAGTAAGCACATCCTAGGGTCTCTTTTGTTCTCCTGTTCTCTCCCCCCTTCTTTCTCTCCTTCCTGCCTACATGACTAGACCCAGGGGTTGCAGGTGACATAGAAAAAAAAGGTGAGAAGCAGATGGCAGGGGGAAGGGCCACAGGGAGGATTCAGGCAGGTAAGGGTCTAGGGGTTATTAATTAGCAATTCCCTGCCTGCAGCATTTTGGGAGGGTAGTTAGGCAGGTAACCTTGGTGATCAAAAGGGCTCTGGAGACACTGACATTCCAATTTCCCAGGGGTGGTCTCCAACTTCCCAGACTCTGATGGCCTCCATTCCTCCATTTGACCAGATGCCCTGTTCTGGTCATCGCTGTCCTCGATTCTGGCTTCACCAGTAGCCTATCAGAAGTGCTGGGATCCCCAAAAGTGGTCACTGAAGGAGCTCAGATGCCTGCAGCACTGCACAGGTGGTGGCAGTAAGTGATCAGAAAGCCACTGGCAACATCCCATAGCCACCTGCCACGGTAGAACAGAAATGGCCTCTCTTCTGATCCCCAAATCTCCCTGAGAACCTCTTAATGACAAACTCAATGAGACAAGGGTGTTTGGGGCTTTACACCTCTACACTGTGCAAAGGCTTCGAAGGCATCGGTAGGACCCAGTTCAGCACAGTGTCTGACACAATGACCATGGAAAAACAAGTCTCAAGAGTTGAACATTTCAGAGCATCCCAAGCCAAAGGATCTAACTGCAATCCAATGTAATTGCATTCTATCAGTTCTCATGGGTGAATTTGAGCAAGAGTCTTAATCCCTTTAAACTTTCTTTTCCTCCTCTATAATTGGAAGTCATTCTAATGCAATTTCCTTAATTTTGTTAAGAAAATTTAATCTCACATAAGGAACCTGAAACAAAAGTAAGCAATTATTTTTTAATAATTTGCTATAATATTTTTGTTTGTACTACTGATTTATATCCAAATGCATTTCTGTGCACATCATACTTTGTATCTTAATGAAAAGGCAATTCTACAGCTAGGGATAACTTTATTTAAATGTATTACAGACATAAAAAAATTAACTTGTAAATTAGAAAAGTACAGCTATGTTGAGATTAAGTATCATAACAAAACATAAACTCTGACCATCTGTCTTGTGATACCTTATTTTATTCACAAATAAAGATGTATAATAATATCAGCATGATACTTCTGTGAAATCATTAATTTTTAATGCTTTGCTTAAAAAAATACCACCATAAGAATCATGAAAATGATGCATAAATTTAAAGCCAGAATTTTAAGTCATTAACTTTGATGACATTAATTTAAGGTATTATATTTACTTCAATGAAACTCTCTTGAAAAACTCATTCTATTTATTCTAATGGCAAATCATATATTTTCAGGTGTATTATTAAAACCTAGATTAACAGGTGAAATTATATCTTTTTTACCTTTGTAAAGAAGGCTTAACTGATGTTTTTTTTTTTTTAATTGGGAAACTTCGCATTTTATTACCCATCTGATAATCTGGATTCGTCAATTAAATGTTTTATAGCTTTGCTTAATTATTTCTTGTGTTTAAAAGTTTACTTTTTAATTAGAATTGTCATCCAGAATGAAAAGGAGCAAATGGGCCCATGTAAATAATTGCATAATAAACTTTTACAGTTAGCTATGTAATTTTTTCCCCTTTCCTAATTTAAGCTTATTTTCTCTAGTTACATGCTATAAAAGTTGAATGGGGAAACTTATTTCAGGGTGATGGATTTTTTTTTGAGAAAGAAAAACAAAACACAAAACATCATTTCCTGAAGGTGACAGTTTTGAGTGAAGACATTACTTACTGATAATAAGTGGCTCTTATTTTCTACTTTAAATATGTTATGTTCTTATTCTGATGATATCAAAACACATTGTGCTTTGGAAAGATATATGTCAGTTTGAGATGCTAGATCAGATTGTTCAGAGATAAAGATGTAACTTTGTAAATTGTGGTCTGAGGATCTACTGTAAGGTCTAAAATGTATGCCGTCAACAAACTAGAAAAGGACCCTCACCCTTAGAGAAGTGCAAGGCTAATAGGCAGACTCTTCATGTTAAGATAGAAGTCACACCTGGAAAGGCCAGTCTCACAACAGGTACACAAAATTAACCAAATGATATGTTCAAACATAGGAAAGGGTCCTCAGAACTGACCATGAATTCTTTAAATGATTCCAAGTTGAATGTGTCTTGTTTCTCCAACTAGACCACACATTTTGGATATACAGGTACCTTTTTTTATACTTCTTGACATAGCCTAAGATCAGATTCATTGTTGAGCCATTGAGACAAAGTGTGTCATGTTTATTCCCAACGCTTTGTATTTATTAGTTTAAAATGAAGAGAGAAGGCAGCCTTCAAGGTAAGAGGATGGAATGATCCTAAAAAGGCCTTCTACCACATGCTCCAGCTATCCTATTCCTGGATTTATACCCAAAGGAAATGAACTGAGTATACAAAAGAGATACCTTCATCCATGTTCATTGCAACACTATTCACCATAACTAAGATAGGAAATCAGGTCGGTACCATCAACAAATGAATGAATAAATAAAATGTGATACACACACACACACAATGGAATAGGACTCAGCCATAAAGAAGAATGAAATCCTGTCTTTTGCAGCAAAATAGAACAGGAAGACTATGTGTTAAGCAAAATACAATGAACACGGGCAGCCAAGTATCACCTGTTCTCTCTTTCATATGTGAAAATTACAAAAACAAGTGACCTAAAAGTTGAAGAAGGAAACTAGAGTTCTGGCTCAGTGGAAATGCACCCACCTAGCATGTGTAAGGCACTGGGTTTGATCCTCAGCACCACATAAATATAAAATAGAGGCATGTGTCCATCTACAACTAAAAAAAAAAAATTAAATAAGAGGGTTTGTAGGGAATAGGAAGGTGCTGAAGTGGGGTTGGGGTGGGATAGAAGAAGGGTGCATGACATGAATCCCATGCACAATATCTGCACATATAGAAGTTTCACAGTGATCACCACTCATTTATACATTAGTGAAAGTGCTAATAAAAATAATTTTAAGAATTTGATTGTTTCATAGTAAGTTTAAAAATAAATGAATAGCATACAATTTATTTAGTAAAAGGTCCACTGATGAAGTATCTGAGAGAAGAGAGTGGCAATTCTATCCCATCTCCTGAAGGTGGAGGGGGTCTGGCACTTGTGTTCATCAGGGGAATCAACCTCCATTGCCATGACAGACATGTCTGAAGAACTTGACACATGAGAGGTTTCTTTCTTCCACAAGATCAGTGCAGGTGCCCTTGACCTCTTCTCTCCTTTCCCTATACCATAGTGATCCTCCCCAGTCACCAAGGCCAGGAAAAGAAAATCTTGAGAGATATACTTAAGAACCAGGCTGAAAAATTACTTAAATCACTCTGTCTGTATCCCAGTGGCCAGAACCAAATCCAACTTCAAGGGAGGCTAGGAAATTGGAGGAGTAGAAAAGAGGTATTCACTGAACCCTGAGAAAAACACAGCAGACATCCATTTCCAATTCTCCATGCTCCTGAATGAACATTGTTGGAACAGTATGGCATTTCTCTCCTCCCACCTCGCACTTGTACAAGATAATGACAGACATTTTGTTTTGGATTCACCCTTAGGAGATTTCATATCCTCTGACTCTTTCCTCCTCCTCAAACCCTCAGGCACCTCATGCACTCTCTGTCACCGTGGAATGGCACAGCATGCTTGCTCATCAACTTACCCAGTACTGCTGTCACTCCAGATGTCTTTGTGCCATCATCTTCCAGTCCAGCAGCAGTACCACTGGCTTGTAAGTGCATCACCTACCAAACTTCTTTTCTCTGTAGCTGCTAAAAGGGAGTCATTTATTCAATAATTTTCTGTGCCAGGCAATGAACCTGAGTATCTGGGAGATATCCACTTTTTCTCCATGTCAATGGTGCAAGAATGTATCCCTCCATAACCTTGGGCCATTTTGGTGACTGTTTAATTTCAAACCACAAATATGATAAAGAATAAATTCAATCCCTTATTCCCATAAGCTAGGATATAAGAAGTACAAGACTCCCTTCCTTGCAGCCTTATAAGCCAGCCCTCTCTGCTCCCTTTCCAGTCTTCTAAGTCAACTCAGCAGTGCTGAAAACATCAGTCTTCTCATGCTCGCCTATTATCTTAGAGATTTTAATAGCAGATTTGTCTGAAATTTTGTGCTTTTCTAGGGACTTTGCTACAATGGCTATAAAAATCAAGGACTTACTAAGTTCATGGCGAAGCCCAGGATTTTTATTTTTCATTTGCTTGAAAACTTTAATTTCTATCATCTTAAGATCAGGTTTTCCATAAAGGAAACTCTTAGTGATGCTTTGAATGTTTTTCATTTCCTCCATGTTAGCATCTGTTAGCTCTCGGCAGCGTAATGACACAGGAGAGGGTATGATAGAAGAAGTTCTATTTGGGAACTGTTATGATTTGAATATGAGCTATAACCAGTCTGAGTTTGAATGGACAATCTGGGTGGTAACTGTAGTCAGCTGGAGTGTGGCAGGAGGAGGTGGGTTACTTAGGGTGAGCCCTGCAAAATCTTCCCTGATACCCTTTCCCTCCTCGTTCCCTGCTTTCTGGCTGCCATGAGGGCAGTATTGCTCCTCCATTTCTCCCTTCTTTCATGTTGATCTGCATCACATCAGGCCCAGAGCAATGGAGTCAGCCAACCATGGACGATACCTCTGAAAAAATGAACCAAAATAAACTTTTCCTCCTCTAAATTGTTTTCATCAGGTACTTTGGTCAAAAATCTGACTAACACTGGAACTTTGTATTAGAAGACTTCACCAGCAGGAAAAAATTGAATTCTCAGGTTATCCCCATTATCTTGGAATTGGTCCACTACCTTTACTTACTGGCAAAATCTTAAAGGATAAGAACCATAACTTCTTTATCTTCACATGACAGAGCTGACATAGTGCCCATGTAAATAATGGAAACTAGATGAACACCATAAGAGTAATTAGGAAAATAATTTCTCAACTGTTGACTATCTTTATTCCTTTGGCGTTCATGCAGAGACTTAGTAGGATGATGTGTGATAGAAAACAAATGTTCTGACTTTGAGAGTGCGGGTATTACCTGTGTAGTTTATTATTGTATACTTATTATTAATCCACTGACTGGCAAATAGTAAACTCTCAATAGTTGAAAAAATAAATAAAGGACAAAAGTTTATTATTGAATAAACTTCTAAGACTATTTTCTTTTGATTACAGATAGACTAACATATCACACTACTATCTGCATTTCTTTGAGTCATGCTTTACATAGTATTTTTATCTATACTTTATTTAAAATATAAAAATAATATACAAATTGAAAGATTGTATAATTATTCTAAGTAAGAAATATTTAGGACAACATCATTATTGATATATGGCCTTTCTGTTTCTCTTTGATTTTGGGCTTTTTGGTTTCTCTTTGATTCATATTTAAATAGAAACTATTTCTGAATTTTTGTTTATTTCATACCTAAGACCCTTAGCTTGTCAAGCAAAGGAATTATACTTAGTCACCCATTAACAGGAATAAAAAATCACTCAGCTGTTCTTACGAGAGTGATAGGGAAACTTTCTAAGAAAACAATCTTTCACTGACTAAATCTTGCACTTACAAATCCAGTGTGCAAATTCAAGTATCACACACTTTTAATGAATTTACATATGAATTAAAACATATGAATTAATGTTTTTGGCAAACTTATTCAAAGATCTCTTTCCAGACTTCAGAATTCATTTTTTACCTATTCCCTGCAACTATAGATGAAATGGTCACCTCTGCCCACCCCAGAATCTCTCATTGGACACGACATTTTTCAGTGTCTTCTTGCTTAGTCTAGACATGGCAAAACCCAGTTCCCACCTGCCTCGACCTGCCCAGCTGAACCTTAGAAAGCCAGGAAGGAGTGATGGGGGATTAAAAAAAAAATGCTTACAGAGAGAAAGCTGGGACCAGGTGGGATGTCATCCTCTGAAGGAGAAACAATGAGCTGGAGCTAATACAGCACATTTATTATATAGGTTTTGTCATCAAAAGGTTATTTGTGGGAAAGTTTCTGCAAAGCAGACAGGCTTGAAGATCTGGCACTTATGAGGCCTTGTGGTTATCTTATTATGTCCAGAATTCTTTAACCCCAGCAGTTGGTGTC
Source organism: Glaucomys volans (assembly GCA_020662805.1). Classification (NCBI taxonomy): domain Eukaryota; kingdom Metazoa; phylum Chordata; class Mammalia; order Rodentia; family Sciuridae; genus Glaucomys; species Glaucomys volans. Next base: position 846,241 of record JAJEJO010000958.1, read on the forward strand.
TGAGCTTAGGGTTAATCAAGACTGATATAGTTCCATGCCTTTGCATAGAACTTCCTCATACAGGGCATCACCATAGCAACTGGGCAATCTTGATCTGCACTGCTGTACAGAAAGTTCCCAGCACAAGAACAGCCATCACCATGAGGCAATCAGAGACCATGATCCAAGTCACTCTCCATACCCATCCAGAGCCTTGTATGGTGTAAGAATCATTGTACTTGGTTGAATATACCAGTTGTGATTATTAGAGTGCTATAATATATCCCTCCAAAATCAGTGTTGGAAATTTAATCTCCCCTTCATCAATGTTTGAAGGTGGACCTTAAAGGGAGGTGATTAGGCCATGAAGTCTACACCCAATGAATTGATACTGATAATTATAAAAGGGCCTGAGACCAGGCATGATGGCACATGTCTGTAATACCAGTGACTCAGGAGGCTGAGGCAGGAGGATTGCAAAGACAGCGTCAAGGGGCTAAGCAACTCAGTGAGACCCTGTCTAAATAAAATACAAAATAGGAATGGGGATATGGCTCAATGGTTGAGTGCCCCTGAGTTCAATCTTCTATGGCCCCCCTGCAAAAAAAGGACCTGAGGATGCAAGTCTTGCTTGGTCTCTCCATTTACATGTTCCACCAATGATGGCCCAGAAAATATGTCCTCACCAGGTGCAACCTCTTGATCTTCGACTTCACTGCCCATAGAACACTGAAAAATAAATTTCTGTTTTTTTATAAATTACCTGGTCTATTATGATATTTTATTGTAGCAGCACAAAACTGAGATATAGATCATTAATGATTTAATGTCTTTTTTCTTTTTTTTCCCTTTTGCCCACACTTTATATAGGGAAGAATTGAGAATTTTTATTAACCATCCAAATATAAATGTACAAATATCATATGTACTTTTTAAAAATAAAATAAAATGAGGAGGGGGAATCAGTCCTTTTTTCATCATTCAGAGTTTTTTTTTAAAAAGTATAATGTTTCAAATTTTAACAAAAGCCAGAATTGATCCCAAGTGGAGTTAAAATGGTTTAGATTTCCAGGAGACAAAAGAGTTCTCAAATTATTTTTCTTTTGACCCTGTCAATCAACTGAAATCCAACTTGTCCCTCCATAGTCTATTTTTAAATGCAAAATGGTAAGAGAGTATAGATTCAGAAATTATCTTGAACTTCTCCCTCTCCCTAATTCTGCTTTCTAACCAGTTTCCAAGTCCTATAAATCCTACTCCTCAACATCTCCTAAGCCCCTTCCCACCACCACTCCCTTATTGCAGAACTTATCCCATTTCAGTGCTATTTCTCTTCCACTTTAATTTCTGCCCTATTCAGCCTCTGTTCTCTTTTCAGCATGATTTTTCTAAAATAACTTTAAGTTTTCAGCTTAAAAAGTCTCAGTGGGCCCAATGAAACTGTTCAGTGGGTTCCTTGGTTAGATGTCAAGTCAGATTAGAGTTCAAACCTGTGAGGTGTCAGATTAGAGTCCAAGGCATTCCATAGCTCTAGATAACTGTGCTAGTTGAGGCTTTAGCAGCAGGAAAGGAAGCCCATAGCCACAATAGACATTCCTGTGAAGATGAGCTGCTGTTCTTTTCCATAGGGAAGGACCTAGTGTTGTTGACCCATGCCAAGTGTTTGGTTGTTCCCATGAAAAATAGTGCCATATATGGTCTCACCAATATGTTTTGTTGCTGGTTCAATGGCAGCAGGAGCTAGTTCAGTCTTGGTCATTGGGAATCCATCCATACTCCTGGGCCTCCATACACATGGCCTCCATTTCTACTCTGATGGCAACTCTGTTCATCTTCCCATCACACTAACTCTTGTTTGGTTGCTAACAAAGAAGGTCTAACACCTACTTTTTTTCTCCTTGGTTGTTCAGACATTCTTCTGTGGTGGATGTGCTTTGAGGGACATAATAGATGCAAAACATCTGTCTTGTGTGCCCACTCTCATACATTTACCCACAGGTATCTACCCCAGACCTTCTTGTCTCTGATATTACAGGCTTTTTCTTTCCAGAAAGAGATTTTGGCTTAAATTCTGGCCCTCAAGCCAGGCCTGGTGGTGCTGACCTGCAGTTTCAGCTACTCAGGAGGCCAAGGCAGGAGGATAGATTGAACCTGTGCATTCAAGACTAGTCTAGAAATATAGTGAAACCCCTTCTCAATACACACACACACACACACACACCACACACACACACTTTCTCTGTTTGCCCTCTGCTCTGATCTTATCTCTCAGGCATCAAATCAGGAATTGGCACCTCCAAAAAAGGATTTCCACAATTCTTTCTCCACAAAGTCCATGTCCCAGGGGATCTGTGCTTCCCTCATTGGTAAGCACCTAATATTGTAACTGCAATGATAATGGTCCCTAATTTGTCTGCATAGCCAATTGGGGATGTACCAATAAACACACAAGCTTGTGCAGGCACACACATACACACACCTTCATTTCTTATCATGGCACTAGAAGAGATACATGATAATGTTTGTGAATTGACTATATTCTGAACTATCAAAATTTCATCAATTATTTTGGGGAATATTGTATTAGGATCACTCGAGGTTTTCCACAAGAATTTAATGAGGTGACCGTATGAAAGAAAATGTGCTTTGCTTCATGAGATTTTTTATATCAACTATTTTGATAGCCCGACTAAAGAAATATTCAGAAATTATATAATGTTTGTAAGTGAGCTCATTAGACAACCATCTGAGTTCTGGGACCGGCCCAGAATAGCGTAGATGGGGAGAATTAAACCTTCAACATTTATTTCTCACAGTTCTGAAAACTAGACAGGCAAGGTCAAGGTGTTGGAAGACTCTGTGCCTAGTAAAGTCCCCTTTCCTAGCTTCTAGACCTCATCTTTTTACTGTGTCTGCATGTTGTGGAAAGAGGAGTGAGAGTTCTCTGGAGTCCCTTCTATAAGGGCTAGTTCTGTTCACAAGGGCTCCATCCTCATGACCTAATTACCTCCGAAAGGCCCTGCCTCTTAACACCATCACTTGGGATTAGGTTTTCAACACATATTTGATATGAACTACTTGGCCCATTGCATTAACCTATAGTATAATTCATGTTTTTCCTAGATAATGCAATACTCAGTGTTAAAAGACATTTAGAGACTATAACATAATTTTCAATAACATATGATAATTATACAGAATCATATAATACAATAATACATTGGTTGCACCTGTCAATGATAAAGGTCTCTCTAGGTGTCTATGTGATTTTTAGCTGATAAAACCATCACTTCTGAGTGAATGAAAAAATCCCTTTGAGTAGATCTTGAGTATTAATATCTCACTCACTCTTCAGAACTTAAATCCCAGACTCTCCACAAAGCTTCCCTGAATGCCCCCAGCTTCTCATGTCTCTAAACTAAAGGGTCCACTCTGCACAGCCATGGATGCTGTTGGGAATTATTCTTCAGATTTATCTTAAAACCCTCAAGGGCTCCTCAAGCATGCATCCCTGTGTGGAGGCATCTCTTTTATGCCCAACTCCATAAAAGACTGTCTCCCAATTTACTTAGGAGGGAACATACCCTAATGAGGAGCTCCCCCCAGGCTAGAAAAACCCCTGGGTAACAAAACCAAAAGAGTAGTTCAAAGTAGTGGCGTAGAGTTCTCAGAGTGGGAGCTGAGTTTCCAACTTAGAAGACATTCAAAGAATTGAGAAGCACAGCTACAATAAAAACACTGTAAATGACCATTGACTTACAAGAACAGTTTTTCCTACTTTGTATCCACATAATTTATAACAAGAAGCAGGACCGATGCTACATTTTGTGTCACTTTAGTAATATGCAAATTTTAGCCCCAGAGCTGAATTAATTTTTTTAAAAAATTCCCACTCAACTCATCAAAGGATGCATTGGTAACAAAAGTTTTACATTTGAAGCTTTAAAAAAACTTAACACCGAAAAAAAACAACCCAATCAATAAATGGTCAAAGGAGCTGAACACACACTTCACAGAAGAAATACAAATGCTCAACAAATATATAAAAAATGTTCAACATCTCTAGCAATGAGAGAAATGCAAATCAAAACTAATCTAAGATTTTATCTGACTCCAGTCAGAACAGCAAATATCAAGAATACAAGCAACAATAAATGTTGGCGAGGATGTGGGAGAAAAGGCACACTCTTACATTGCTGGTGGGAATGCAAATTGATGCAACCATTATGGAAATCAATGTGGAGATTGCTCAGAAAACTTGGAATGGAACCACCGATTGACCCAGCCATCCCACACCTCAGTTTGTACCCAAAGGACTTAAAATCTGCATCTGCAGTGATGCAGCCACATCAATGTTTATAGCAGCAGCTCAACTCACAATAGCTAAACCATGGAGCCAGAGGAATGAAATTATGGCATTTGCCAGTAAATGGATGGAGTTGGCGAATATCATGCTAAGTCAAATAAGCCAATCCCCCAAAACCAAAGGCTGAATGCTTTCTCTGATAAACGGATACTAATTCACAATAAGAGAGGAGTGGTGTTAGGGAAGAATAGAGTTACTTTAGGTAGAAGGGAGTGAAGGAAGGGGAGGGGGTTGGGGGAAGGAAGGGAGGTAGAGTGAAACAGACATTATTACCTCATGTACATATATGACTGCATGACCAATGTGATCCTACAACATGTACAGTCAGAAAAATGAGAAATTATACTCCATTCATACGTAATTAATCAAAATGCATAAATGATTTTACCATCATGTTTAACTAATTAGAAAAAATTTAAAAATTTTTTAAAATGTGTATTGGGAAAGAGTGTAATAAGAAAAAAATGATTTTTTACGAATTCAAAATTCGTAATATGTTTATATTGTTTTGTTAAATAATAAACTGAAATTGAAAATACTAAAATATTTTCAAAATATGGAAAATAAAATTGACACTACTAATATTTCAGTGACAGTCCTCAAGACGTTTTATTAACTTTAGGGAAGTGACAAGAAATAAGAACATCTCACATTTTAAATTTGCATCTATAATTTTGCTTCAGAGCAGTAGCACAAGGTGGCCAACTTTCAAACAAAGCGTGTTACATTAGGAACGCAATCTGCAGGGAAAGTGAGATGAAAATGCAAGTTGGAGAAAAATAATGTAGAATTTCAGTTTCTCCATGAAGAATTTTTTCCTGTTTTGTTTAAATGTATGATGTGGGTACCAAATCAATGCATAATTAAAATTCTTTTATATATATTTCAAAGAGTGACCAACTTGTTTTTTTCTAAAATGTAAATAGTTGTGGTGTATTGGAAATTACAACCTTTGCCAAAATTTAAACATTTGGCTACATTTTTAGCATTCAGTTTAAGAAGCATCTTCAGGATGAATAATTTTATAAAGATCTTCAGGAGATATTTGAATTAAAATGTTTCACATTACTACTCTAATGTCCTATGACATATATTGTTCACATGAATACTAATTCTGAATTGAAAATCATATGGTTGTTGTTCATTATATTGTGGGTTTAATATCTCTCTGCTGCACTTTGAACTCTTGGAAGGCTCCCTATGCATGTCATGGTCAGGGCTGTTGGTGGGGTAGTGCCCTGATCTGTTTTCAGGAGAAACCAAATGCAGGCTGAGTCAAGTGGGGCCTGATTAAACCTCTCCTGTGTAGCTCCCTCATTGAACTTGTGTGCCTTCTTCTTTCTCTTAGCTCTGGCATCTTTTCCAACTTCCAAGCATTGCCCTGGAAATTTCATCACCTGCTTCTCTCTATGCTCCTCTATTTAAGTCCTTTTAACACCTTTCTAGTATTTCATGCATCCTCCACTCAGTGAACCACCATTCCCACTCAGAAGGCATCATGAATCAGTTGCCACACTCCCAATCAGCATGTGCAAAACCCTCCACTCCGTTTTGCCATATATTCCATTCAGCCACTGTCAAATGATAGAAGTTACCATTTGAGCCAGGGGTAGTGGTGCATACCTATAATCCCACAGACTGGGTATGCAGGAAGATCGCAAGTTCAAAGCCAACCTCAGCAACCGAGTGAGGCCCTAAGCAACTTAATAAGACCCTGTTCCAAAATTAAAAATTAAAAGAGCTGAGGATATGGCTCAGCAGTTAAACACCCCTAAGTTCAATTCCCAATGGTAAAGAAAAAAAAAAGTAAAAAAGAAAAGTAAAAATTACAGCTTGGGTTGAGGTTGTACTTCTATCCCCTATTCTCCACCCATGTCTACATAATCTCCCTAGTTTTGTGTTGATCTTTTTTCCCAATCTCAGAGTTGGTACTTCTTGTTAGCATTTCCAGTTAGCACTCTTTTAAGTGGTTTCCAGCTAGAAATATCACCCTAATTAATTAATAGAAATACCCCTAATTAATAGAATATTTGGATATTCTTTTATTAGTAGTATAGTTTTCTGTTCTGTAAACTGAAGTATAAAATCACCACAATGGTAGAGCAAAAAAGAAAAATTAACCTTCAGAATTTCTGCATCATTCAAAAGACTAATTTCTGAACAATGAGCTCAAAGACAGTAATGGGAGGAGAAAGGCACGGTGATCATTTTTCTGTTTCATTTAAAATATACTGTCTTAAAGACACAAGTGTGCAATGGAGGAAGGTTTGTGAACTGGTGGTAAGGCTGCTATGTATTGAGAAAAAAATCTTGGTTGAAGTCTGTATTTCTGAAAACTTAAAACATTTTTCAAAAACAGTAATAATTCTCTACAAAGTTTTGAATGAGCAAAACACATTCTTACATGCTCTTTGAGTGTGGTAAAAACGTGGACTTCACTCCAGACTAGTAATAGTTACCAAAATGTTGGTGTCAGAACTAACAGTCATTTGTGTTCAATGAATCAGTAAGTAAATAAAAAAAAAAGAACAGTCAGTTTCTGAATGTGTAAGGGTAAGTCTTTGCTAGGGACAGGGAGGTACTCTGGATACTGGAGTTTGTTATTTAAGTCTACTCCAACTTGAATACTTGAAAAAAATCTGGTCAAATTCCTTTCATTGGCTTTTCTGTTTGAATTCTAATATTAAATGCAGACACACTTTGTTGAGTGCAGTGAGGCTGCGTGGGCTGATAGAGCACGACTCTGAGGCTCAGAGTCTGGTCGTGCAGACAAATCTACTGGTATCTGCTCGGGAGCAAGTTCTCCATTATTTTCAAAAATTGGGTAATAGGAGTGACAATTCCCATCTGAAAACATTCAAGGATTTAGTTAGAAGGTGCATGTAAAGTGCCTAGCACATATCAAAACTGTTAGGATAGTGAAACACCTGGGCCATTGGAAACTCGCAGTTCCCCAAGTAAGGCCCTCATTGGATAGATCCCCGAGATGGAAAACTACACTGTCATTCGTAGTTACATTGAGGATGAATATTTAATGATCTTTCAGCTTTTTACTTCAGGCTATTTTTAAATGGAATTTATGAGCATGATAATACACAGCCTGCTGATGGAATATGGGTCCTAGGGAGAGGAAGGAGCTAAAATTTCTGAATTGAGCAATGGTGTCATTAAAGGTGCCCTTTGCTGAGAAAGAACAGAGTGAGTAGCAAGTTTGTAAGGAAAGTATTACATTCCGTTTTGGAAGCACTGACATTTAATACCTCAAAGTGGGTCACAGAAGAGACCACAGCTACAAAATTTTCCTTCAAAGTGAGTCACTCAAAGGGCTAACACCACTAATACCTTTCAGCTGGAAACTGGATCGAGTTTGGGCACCCTGGACCCAGTGCTCTGGTTCCCTGATTAGCCCCTGTCCATGTGCCAGCTGACCCTTCCTGCTTCCTGGCCTTGGGCCCCTTCATTAGCCAGCTTGTCTCTTAGGTCCTCATCTGTACAATGCAGGTGATAACAAGGCACCTGCTTAGGGAGCTGCTGTTTCAACAACTCGGGCCAGTGACTCTCCACCAGCGCAGTCTTGTCCCCTTCAGTCATTCGGCAATATCTGTGCTTTATAATATCACTGTCACAACTGGGACACCATGCTATTCCAATTGAGGGGCAAAGGCCAGGGACGCTGCTAGACACCCTACTCTGCACAGGACAACCTCCTCTGACCCCATCAAATAATAAGGCCAAAGCTGAAAAGCCTTGGCTTCATATGATAAGCTCAATCAACATTAACTGTCAGGATTATTTTCTCAGTCCACATACCTCTGGATTTCCTTCTCTTTTCTGTTAATATTATTAAAGAACAATTCTTAAAATGAGAGTTCTCTGTCTGAAATTGTCCTTATCTTTGTTCACCAAATAACTTCCTACTTTGTCCTAAACATTACGCACACTCTCATCCCTTCCCAGAAACAAACAAACAAAAAAAACCCCCTAGAATCCCATCCTGGACTATGGGCAGCTCATGCCAGGCTCTTCGAGGAGAAAGCCATCTTACCCATCAGTCCCACTCAGATTTGGCACTAACCAGTCTGGCCTCGGTAGACCGAAGAAATCAATCATCTGCCTCCCCTCTGCACACACCCCAAAATGGAAACCTAATTCTGCTTCTCAAGCTCTTTGTGAGAATAGATTTGATTTGCTTGGCTGTTAGTTTTTCCCCAGTCCATTGTGGACTGATATTCTTAAATGTAATAAAAGTGAATTACTATAAAAATTAAAATGGAAAATACAAGGATGATCGTTGATTATTAGATTCAATGGTCACAATATGACATTTCCATAATGATAGTGAACAGCACAAAAAGCAAAAACCTTACAAAATTATCCACTGCTCATTGAAATATATGTATGGAAGATTAAAGAACTATTATGACAGTGGTCATGAGCGAAACCATGATATTTGTACTAAAAACCTTTATGAACTTGCTTCTGGTTTGTTGGTTTATGAAGTTAAGTTTGGTTGATGATCACCCCTTTCAGAAGATAATGACTAAATTGTTACATTTTGTTTTAATAATCCTGAATAGCAGGATTATATAACTATCACAGAGATATGTTGACATAAGCAGAGAGATCTTATCTTTAACAAGCTCATGATACTCATTTTTTAAAAAATATGTTTATTAGTTGTTGTTGGACCTTTATTTTGTTTATCTATTTATATGTGGTGCTGAGAATTGAATTCAGTGCCTCACATATGCTAGGCAAATGCTCTACCACTGAGCCACAACCCCAGACCAGGATACTCATTTTTAACTTTTACCTAATGTGAAGCAGGTAGTATATTTTTCAAAATTCACCTTCAATCCTTCATCTGCGTTCATTGTTAGTAATATTTCCAGTAAAAACAGGGAATTTTAAAATGTCTTTGAACAAAATAAATGGATTTTCTATGTGCTTATTTTATTCTGATGGAAAACAAACCTCAGAGTGTTCTATTGCTCATTCAACATGTGGTCTCCAAAGTCACTGAGGACAGAGGAAAAGAGAGAGATTGTATGTGGAAGGCTCCTGGGTATGAGTTGATAGTGGAGGTCATGCACAACGCGACTTGCAATGCCATACATCAACTGAACACACTTTATTGGCAGACATGAGCCACCTGGGTTCACCTAGATCAGCACAGTAGAGCCCTCAGTTATTCAGCCTACTCACACATGCAACCTGGTGGAGGGAGAGCCAGTGCTCTGGGGTTGCACATAGGGACCACCAATCCAAACTGGATTGAAAGATAGGAAAGGCTGGCTTCCTGAAGGAGGTGGCATTCTGGAGGAATTAGTTGCTGATTGTTAGGGACTGAATGTTTTTGTCTCACCTTCTAAATTCACATGTTGAAGCCCTAACCCCCAATGTGAGGGATATTTGGAGGTAGATCTTTGGGAGGTGATAAAGTTAGATGAGGTCATGAGGCTCGGGCCTCCATGATGGGATAAGGGTTCTTGTAAGAAAGGAAGAGACCAGACCTCTCTTTCTACCATGTGAGGACATAACTAGAAGGTGGCCATCTGCAAGCAAAAAAGCGGGCCCTCATGGGGTACTGGATATGCCAGCACCTTGACCTGGAGCTTCCAGACCCCCACGCTATGGGAACTAAATGTCTATTGTTCAGCTACCTGGCCTGTGATTACTGTTATAGCAGCCAGAGCACACTAAGACAGTGGCCAGGTGAAGGGAATGGGCAGGGAATGTGGGCTGTGATGTGAATATCAATTATCCTTTGTGACCTGAGCAAGTGATACAATATCTCTGAGATTCCATTTCCACAGCCACTAGTGTCCTCTGAGACCCAAATGAGAAAGTGTGTTTCAACATTCTCAGGAAGTACACACACACACACACACACACACACACACACACAGGGATTAATAAGAGAATGATGGTGGGACACATTATTCCATATGCAATCAACATTTGACTCTCATTGTACAACAAAGCAAACTATTTTTCTCCCTTCGCTACAAAACTGGGCAACGATTGCTTCATTCTAAAGTTTAGCACATTCTTCATGGTTAATATTCACACATTCAGGCCAAATGTGATTAAGCCATGTCCTAATTGTAGAGTCCAAACCTGCAGAAAGAATTAAAACTCTTGCCTTTTATCAGACATGTTTATGTAACTTCACAGGTGTGAGTCTTTACACTGCCCCTGGTGAGCAGCCCATGGTTTATTGAGTTATTTGGCAGTTTCTCCTCAAGGAGGTTAAGAGCTGAACATCAACCATATCAAGATAAATTGTGCGGCTCTCAACCCTTTTGAGACTTAGCAAACTGTTTCAGTAAGACTAAACTCTATTTGACATTCGTTACTTTTTCATTTCATTGAAGTTTCTATTGGCTTTCCCTTCTAACACTATTTTCAACTCTAGAAATCATTTTCTGTTGAGTGAATTTGTAAGAAGAATGAGAAAATCTTTCAGGACCAATTGAACTAGACACAGGGAACCTCCCCAGATGCCTTTGTTTTGTGTGAAATAAAGGCTGTTTTGCTCAAAACCTAAAGTTTTTCTGGAAATGATACCATTTTGGTCACCACAGTAAAAGGGTGTTTACCAAGAAGTACACAATGAGTTTCTTAGTGCTACATGCATTCAATAATAAATCTTTAGTTAAAAGAGTGAGAAGTGTTTAGTAATATGTAGGTTTTAGAAACATATTACAGTTTAAGATTTGGACTTGGCTGTGATTCCCTGTAACTCACTTTGGAGTGGGCTTCTAAAAAATGTGTTTGAGTTTGGATATTCGGTACTTAGGGAATTCTATTTATGCTGCAAATTGTGTCCATGGATGTATATCAAATATGGCTTCCCAAGGAAGAACTCCACCAAGGCACTGCTCATATTGTTCTGTTTCCTACTGTAAACAGGAGAATCTTAATTTTAATAGATAGAATCTATCTAGGCCAGGAATATTTATGTTAATAATACTAGATAGGTTGCCTAAATCTAAAACTTCACAAAGATAAATAAAGGAATCCATCCAAAGTAACCCACCTCACACTCTGAGGAAACTTTATCAGCTGATTAAGTGCAGTTTAAAGGTATGCTGACATTTTGAAATATTAATGAGTGTATTGTTAATTGCTGGTATTTCCTTCCTGTCCCCAGTTTTCCATTTAGTCCAGTGGGCTGGTATTCTGCACCATTGCCCTGCAGAAGGGGGTCTACAGCAGAGAGTGGAAATGCAAGAGAAGCTGATCCTGGTTTCAAAACTCAAGTTAAAAACAAAAAGGCACAAAGTACCTCTGGAGAAGTCTATTGAAACATTCTGTCCTACACTCTCCCCTATTCCCTTGCTATAAATTAGGAAACATTTTCCTTATCCTTAGAAAGACCAGAAGGACAGGGTGAGAGGTGTGTGGGTCTCTAGGGGAGACGAGGACTCTGCCGCACTCACTTCTCATTCACCTGCAGCAGAGAGGGTCTGCGTGGTCATTTCCAGAGACACCTGAGGAGGTGGCAGGACCCACAGTAATAACGACTGGAGGGCACTTATGCAGGTGAAGCATGTCATGGCCACCCTGTGGTGGATGCATGCATAGGTGAAAAGGCCCCAGGAAGCTAGGGTGGAGCATGCATAGGTGAAAAGGCCCCAGGAAGGCTCTGGATGTAGATTCAGAGGACCCCAACACTATAGCATGCCCAGGAGTGACTCTGAAATAACAGACAGAAGAACAGAGCTGGGAGTCTTGGTGAGGCTGAAGGGTGAGTCGGCATAACCTTGGTTGGCCCTCCAGGAAATGGACAGGACAACAGAACCAAGAACCAGACAGAACAACAGAACAGAGCAGAGACTAAGGCAGCCAGGTAGGTAGAAGACCAGTTTCTTCCCCCAAACCTAGTGAAGAACATAACTCAGCCCTATGAACATGGAGATACAGACTTAGAGAAAAGATAGAAGTGAAGAAAGAAACTTGAGTTGTCTGAGATGAAATGTTCACTATCTGATGAACTGGGATTCAAATAGGATTAAATTCATTTACTAAAAAATATTGAAAATTATACTACAGAGCTCATGAGTGGTATGAAATTCCTATCAACCTACTTTAGATTATTAGTGGTCTCAAATCACTCCACAGCTCTTCTTCATGAAGGAGCACAGTATAAGTGTTCCTGGAAGTAGAGGAGTGTCAGTTGTCTCTGGGCACGTGCTCAGAGTGCCCTGGGCTGTTCCCATTCCATGTGGATGGTATGAGACGGCCACCTCCCTTTCAGAGTCTGTGTCTGAAATCTTAGTAAGCATATTCCACCTCATACACTCCAAGTGCATCATTTAAAGACTGAACCTTTGCCAACTGATTTCAGTGGAAGGCTTTGCTTTCATCCTAAATTCTATGCAAAATCCTGGCACTGGCTTTGCTTCCTCATTGCATTTCTCTCTGATCTCAGGTTTTCGTGTCTGCCAGCAGCTTCGTTCCATCTCTTTGTGGGAACCTGTGCTCTCTCTGCCAGCTGTGTTCTCTTGGTAGGATCATCAGTCTTCTGCGGGCTGTGGTGATAGCATGGATTTTTAAACTCTTTTGGCAGAAGGAGTCACTTCCTGCTCAGAGAAAGAGATGAAAGTGAGCCCCACACTGTGCAGAAACACCAACACCAGGACACTTTCTGCAAAGCCCAGCTCAGCACCCCCACCTGCCACAGCAACACCGAACGTCCCTGCTCCAGGCCCACTTGACACTGGCCGCATGAGCTCCATCAACCTCAGGGATGTCACATCCACTCTAGTAAAGGGTATTTCCATGTACTTGGATACTCAGTTTCAACTCTTCAAGTTCAGATGTATTACAGAATTTCCCACTGTTTAACATAAGACCCCTTTATTTAATATGTGCAACGGACATTAAAAAACAACTGCCCTAAAATCCCAAGTGAGAATCATTCCCTGGAGTTACATTTCAGGAAAAGGTGGTAAGCTATAGTCACTAATATTGGAACACAAAGACACCTATGTTCCTGGTTCTACAGCTTGAGTTTAAGTCATGACAAGTTGTAGAGGCATTTCAGAATTTATTCCTTGTTTCCTTCATTTGTAGGAAAGAACCTATGGAAGGTTTGGCATGGTTTGAACATGAAAATTTGTAACTATGGCAAGGGTCCTCAGGAGAAATAAAGCCACACGGGCCTCATGCCAGAGTCACCCAGGTAGACCTTTCCTTTCTTCTTTCTTCATGACTGCGGCCCATGGGGACCTGGGAGTTGGCACTAGATATTTTCACTGCTTTGGAGACTTTATCTCATACCTCTCTCTTCCCATTGCTGAAAACCACAGCAGTGCCTAGTACTTAGGAAGGGTTCAGCATGTGTTTAAAATCTGGCTGAAGTGGAGAAGAGGCTCCAGTGGGCCCTAGGTCTCCATCTGAGTCCTGAGTGGACAGCCTAGCACTTGGGAGAAACACCCAGAGAACAAGCACTGTTCTTTCAAAGAGAATGTATTCAGGTAGAAGGGAAGCCCTGGTCTGAGTGACGCCATCTTGAACCAGTCTGCAGGGAGGTAAAGGTGCCTCACTCTGAGGGATGGCAGAATACCCCGACTCTGTCATTCTGCGTGGGATTCCATGGTGATGTAGGAGGGCCAGGAAGACAGACTCAGGACCCTGAGTGGAGATGCCAGGACAGCGCCAGTTGCTGGTTTCCACTGAAGGCATCCCCTGGGTTCAGGCTGTCTGCTTCAGAGGCCCCAGGTTCAACCAGGCAACTGTGAAACGGGCTGTGTGGATGTAAGTAAAGCCAGATCCACACACAGCCAGGAAGGCAGTTTCTAGAACCATAAACCTAAAAAAGATTTAGCCAGATGGAAAAAATGACTCTTACCAAACCCTTCTCCAAGAGCTTGAGATTAAAGGGACATATGATATCCTAGACTGTAGCTACTGCCCATTCAGAGATTCTGTCTTGTGACATGGGTCCTGTAAACTGGGGACTTGGTAGGAACATGGACGGGAAATTGAGTGCATCTGCAATTTTCCTCCTCCTCCCATGAAGACTTTGGCCTCTGAAAAAGGTGAATAATTTTAAAAATTCTGTTTAAAAAAGGCATTTATTGACTTACTGGAATCAACCTACCCAGGGCATCCACATGCCCATCCCTCCTGTGACTTTACAGAAGGAACTTTTATGGAAAGTTTTAGCATTTTGTTCATCATGACTTGGATTGGAAAGCATCAGTGTTTTTTTTTTTTTTTTTAAATATTGCTTCAATGCTGGGGGTATAACTCAGTATGTAGGGCAAATGCTTATCATACCTGAAGCCATGGTTCAATCCCCAGCGACAAAAACTAAATAAAAAAAAATATAAAATAAAATAAAATAAAATATCACATCAAGATAATATATTGTGCTGCTTCTAATTATTGAGGGATATTATCTTCTCTTAAGTTTTGCAACTCCATTAACTTCTTAGGCCTGCATGCCAAATCGCCACAAACTAGGTGGCTTTAAAACAACAGGAATGTTCTCTCACAGTTCTGCGGGCCGGAAGTCCAAAATCATGGTGTTGGCAGGACCACAAACCATTCTCTCTAGGAGAGAATACTGCCTTGCTTGCTGCTGGTTCTGGTGGCTCCTGGGATTCCTCAGCTATGGCTGCACCACTCCAGTGCCTGCTTCCATCTTGGCAGGGCCTCCTTCCTGTGTCTCCATGGGCCACCTAGTCCTCTGCTTCTAAGAAGGATACCCATTACCTTAAATCCAGGGTGATCTCATCTGGAGACTTTTAATCAGATTTTCAGAGACCTTTTATCAAATAAGATCACACTCACAGGTTCCAAGGGCTAAGAATTGGGCATATATTTTGGGGGACCATTATTTCACTCACTGTGGCACCAAAGATGAGGGCCTCACTTGTGGTCCCCTTGTCTTGGCCTCATCACAGGCACCTGTGTCCCTCATGGATTCTGTCTCATCACAGACATGTCATGGCTGGTCCTTTAGGTACATGCAATGAGGAGATGGGACGATGCAAAACAGGGAATGACATGCACAAAAGAGTTAGGACTTTCTGTAGCCAGGTCTCACCACACAAAGAGTCTGGCAAGAAAAACAGACAGCAATTTTTTACATCGAAGATTTTCATAAGGGTCTTGAAATTGTGTTGTAAAGAAGTTCACCGAACTTCTGTCCTGCAGTGACAGATCTTTGAGGTTTTGCTAAATACGATTTTATTCGTCCCTTGACTTCTTTCAGTATCTGCTCTATTTATATATATGCAAAAATATTGATCTTTTGTTAAAACCACAGCTGCATGGCTGTCGTAAACTGAAATTCTTAGAGCATGATCTTCTTCCTATGATCGTGGGAAAGAGTGAGCTACTCTAAAAACACACATGCACACACTGCTTGAAGCCATATGGAGGTTTAATTCATGCAAATAGAGCTTAGTTTCTTCCCAGTTTCCCACCAGGCACTGTCTGCATCAGAAAGATCTTGTCCCTTAGTAGGACACATTAGGATGAGCCTCTCTCTGACTAAACGCCTGCCCCCTTGCCTTGGCTCTTATTCCTACACCCTTTATTTTCACCCTTGCAGCACCAAGGTTCCAAAAAACATGAATAAGGACCAGTTAGTTAAACCACTTACTTTATTTTAACATAAAATACTAGATCAGACAAACCTATGTGTGAATATCCACATTAGACAAGTTATACGTGTTATCTCCAAAGGTGTACAAATTCATGTTTGAGTAAACTCCTATTCAGTATGTTTAAAAATTGGCATCATGTGAGAAAATTATTTGCAGATTGCTAGACAGGATGAATAATCTGACACCATATGGAGACTATTTATGAACCACGGCGATTTCCACGCTGTTGATCATGTGTAAGATAAACAATGTAACTGAAGTGAATTATTACTTTTCCATTATTATCTTGGTATATTACATTTAATGTTTAAATTGAGAGAAGCAGTTTGTGAGATTCTCTTATATGAATCTTACTATACATTAGTTAAGGGGGAACTATTTGTGTTTGCTATTTTCTGACTTTAACACAAAACATGTTTTCCTCTTCCTCGGTGACAACTGATATTTCACAGAGAAGGGGATTAAATATCAGAGCATTTAGTAAATAGCAGCTTTTACTGGTATAATGTCAGTCGTAGAGAATACATCAAGAAGGAGAAGGATTCAAGCAGAGAGTGTGCCAGCATGGGTGTGGGTGTGGATGACAATTGTAGAAAGTGTGAATTCCATCTTAATGTGGAGATGCTCCTCCCAGGCTGGACCCTTGAGTCCTGTGGATGGGAGGAGAGGGTGTCAATGAAAACTAAAAGAACTTTTAGGGAACAACACAAGTAGTAGCCACTGAACCACCTAAATATGCTTTGAATCTGCTCCAACTCCACCAGCTTCAGTGCTATGGGGTAGCCTGATCTGGATTTTTTCCATGGCATCCTAACTCCTCTGTACTCCAGAGGACCCCCTCACACTCAGCCTTCACATACTGACAGACTCATCTTCCCCAAATGCAGCTCTAATTGTGTCATGTCGCTGAGCGGTCCTTTTAAGTAACTCTCTACTGAATAAAGTCCTAATTCACAGCCTGGCTCCAGGGGATGCTCCTGCTCAGACTCAACCACCTTCCCAGTCCTCCTCCTCCTCCTCCTCTTCTGCACAAATTGCATGGCCCAAAACTCAGCAGTAGGATGAAAGACTAATGATCTGGAAGTGGTGATGGGAAGTGAGAAAGAATAGCCTTCCTCCCAACCCTGAGTCACCTGGGACTTAGGAGGAGAAGTTCCTACACTAAATGTTTCAGGAGGGTTAAGGAGGTACAGGAGGGTCACTTCTCAATTAAATCTGGAGTTTTTCACAACATATATTCAACCCTTTTGAAAATTTACCCCAGATGCTTTCTTGCTTTTCCTAAATACATATTTGAAAGATTGCAGGTGTCCAATTACTCTCCATATAGAGACAAAAATTCAATATTCAATATTGATTGATTGAGCTCTTTTAAGTTGCAGCTACTGGCATAAGAACTAAGAACTCAAAGATGAATTACAACACAGCTCCTACGCTGATGATGGCGCTCACAGTTAGGATGCTTAGAAGCTAAGAGTTTTCTATGAGAAATTCACTGACTGCAGGAAATGGGGGCTTACTATCTCCTGTTGGCCTCAGTTGTGGCCAAGGAGAGAGAAGATTGGATATTATGAAAAGAAACATGTCCTGAGAGAAGTTGTAATGAATGAGGCCTATGAAGAGGAGGAGCAAGGCAGAAGGCTTCTGCAGCAGGGATGAAGGGTGGGTACATACAGCAGGCCATCAGTGGAGGGCTCAACCTGCCTTTCTTCACATAAATTCTACTTCAAAGAGAAGAATTTTAACCGTTGGATTGGACCTTCATTTTTAACTAGACATTTAGTTCATTTGAGCTGCTATAACCAAATACCAGAGACTGAGTGACTTCTAAACAAAAGAAATTTATTTATCATGGTTCTGGAGCCTGGAAGTCCAAAATCAGGGTGCCTGCATGGTCAGGTCTTGGTAAGGGCCCTCTTCCATGGTGCACACTGCATACTTCTTGCTGTACCCTCTTGTGGCAGAGGAGATGAGAGCTCTCGGCCTCTTTTATGGGCACCAACCCCATTCAGGAGGACGCCACCTTTGAGATTTAATCACCCCCTAAAGTCTTGCCTTCCCAGTTCCATCACCTTGGGAGTTAGGATTTTAGCATCCAAATTCAGGATGGATACAAGCGTTTGGACCACAGCACACTGCAGCTCTCCACATCTCAGGAGATAGAGATGGGGGGCAATTAAAAGCTGTCCCTGGGGCCTTTTGGTTCTCCTTGCATGTGTTTAAGTGAAAGTTTTCCTTATATGTAGTAACTGAGAAGGAGCCAATAGTGTCAGTTGTCAACAGTACCATGAATCAGCCCACCCCCAAACTCAGTAGCCTGATGTAGCATTTACTTTTCTCAATCATGGATCTAAGGATTGACTGATGTGGCTTTGCTTTGGGCTCTATTTTGGCTAGATTTTGCTTTATATGTGAGGCCTAGCTACTTCATCATCTCATTTGAAGAAGCAGACTGAAGAATCCATAGCTAGCAGGGGCAAACTCTTCTAATAGTGACACTGGGGGTGCTCATGCTCCATTGGCCAAAGCAAGATGTAAAGCCAAGTCTAAAGTAGTGGGGATGAGAAATACACTCCACGTCCCTGGGGAAGGGAAGTTAGTGAAGAGCTGTGGAGCAGGACTTTATGCTCTCCCACCAGGTGAGTTACAACCCTTGCAATTACTGTGGTTTCCATACCAACTTGGTGTCACAGACATGGTCTCCCAATGTCCTTTCCCACATATGCACTTCACTCTATTTTACCATAGGTGATAATTTGAGTTACCATCATGGGACCACATGCTATGAATCACTGGCATCCTATTTCTCCCAAAAGCAAGGTTATTCAAGCCCTTACCCAGTATTATAAGCAACTTAATCTTAGAAACACATTCTGAGGTTCTGTTTCCTGAAGCTGCTCCTGGTACCAATTATACTGTCAGACATGGAAAATAATGTTATACCCTCTATCTGTTCATAATACTTTTGAGAGATCAATCTGAATATCCACATTGTGTTATTCAGCTAAAGGAGAGAATTGATGCCTAAAGGAGATATTTTAAATAGCCCTGCTAAAGAGACAATTGATATTGTTTTTACAGCATACTCAACTTTCTATGAGTACTATTACTCAAAATGTGCATTAATATGCTTGGCATTATTCTCCTCTCAGGATCTTTTTAAAAAATATTGAAAATCTCCAAGATTGTTAAGAGTTTAAAGACACAAGGTTCATATGATACAAATTCTGCATATTTGGTGCTACACAAAAAGTATGTCCATGAGGAACTGTAGAAAGGGAATGTTCTTCAAAAACACAGTAATAATTGAGAAAACTGATCCATTATGCCAGTCATAGTGGAGAGTCACCAGTACACTAGAAAAGATGATCAGGATATCATCATTATGAAAATAAACAACAGAAGATTCAGGGAACTTTGCAGGTAAAACTCCAAGAGATCAGGAAACACACCAATAGAGGTCCTAATCATTCTTGGCTTCAAGAGAAAAAAAAATAAGAATAAAATCTAGGCTCAAAAACTCCTTTAGATTATCAACTGAAAAGTTCATTTTATATCACATCCTAGATTTTAAAAGTTGATGCAAAACACGTCTCCTATCTGGGACTTTAACATCAAACAAACGCTTCTTACCCAAGGAGGTAAACTGGTAGTGACAACAGAGGTGATTTGCTGATATAAATCTGATAACATTTTAGTGATGAGGAGACACATGTGTCCACCTTAAATCCACCATATGCTTGTTCTTACAGCCTGAATGTGTTCAAATTCTTCAAATATATACGCTTGCAACAAAAGACATTACATTATCATCTGCAAGGTGATAAACTCATTTACTTAGTGTAGAAATGGCTCCCCTTAAGGAAAAAGTTTTGGAGGACTTTGTAGCATGATTCTCTTGCCAGTCAGCACTGACTGTCAAGGGAAATGGAGCTTTCTCCTTCACACCACGCCATGTCCTGGAGGCCCTGAGGGGTCCTGTTCTGCCCTGACTCTACCTTCAGATAAAGATAGAGGTGCTTACATTACCCAGGAGCTTGCAGGACTGGGGTGAAAAAGGAGTTTTATGATGTTTCACTCTCAGGCATGATGGATTTGGAGATGCTCTCTGTCAAGAGCGTAGACACACACACCATGGCTAGGTAACCACAGGTGACTAGGCAGTTTTGCAAACTTTTCCAGACAGCTTCTCCCCACATGTATTTTCCCTCAAGGATCAGCAGTGAAACCCTCACAGAGCGATGACTTCAGAATCTGTTTTCCAAATTTTGCCTTATTTCAATTTTGAACCTCCATTCAGCAGGAAACAAATTCATCTTCTTTTTTTTTATTTTGTTTTTTTACAGACTGCATTTTGATTCATTCTACACAAATGGGGTATGACTTTTCATTTCTATGGTTGTGCTGACACCCAAAGCACAAGAAATCAAAGCTAGAACCAATAAATGGGATGAATTCAAACTAAAAAGCATTTTCCCAGCAAAGAATATAATCAATAATGTGAAAAGAGAGCCTACAGAGTGAGAGAAAATCTTTTCCACATGCACTTCAGATAGAGCACTAATATACACAATTTATAAAGAACTTACAAAACTTTACACCAAAAATACAAAGAACCCAATCAATAAATGGGCTAAGGAACTGGGCAGACACTTCACAGAAGAAGATATACAGGTGATTAACAAATATATGAAAAAGTGCTCATCATCTCCAGGAATTAGAGAAATGCAAATTAAAACCACCCTGAGATTTCATCTAACTCCAAGCAATAATAGATGTTGGCGAGGACGTAGGGGAAAAGGCACACTCATACATTGCTAGTGAAGTTGCAAATTGGTGCAGCCACTCTGGAAAACAGTGTAGAGATTCCTCAGAAAACTTGGAATGGACTCACCATTTGACCCAGCCATCCCACTCCTCGGTTTATACCCAAAGGACTTAAAATCAGGATACTACAGTCCCATCAGTAACACAGTCCCATCAATGTTCATAGCTGCTCAGTTCACAATCGCTAGATTGTGGAATCAACCTAGATGCCCTTCAGCAGATGAATGGATAAAGAAGCTGTGGCATATATACACAATGGAATACTACTCAGCCATAAAGAAGAATAATATAATGGCATTTGCAGATAAATGGATGGAATTGGAGAATATCATGCTAAGTGAAATAAGTCAATCCCAAAAAACCAAAGGTCATGTTTTCTCAGATAAGTGGATGATGATATAGAATCAGGTTGGGGCACCGGGGGTGAGAGAAGACTGGAGGAACTTTATATTATGAAGAGGGAAATGAAGGGGGGAAGGGAAGGGGCATGAAAAAAATGGTGGAATGAGACAGACATCATTACCCTATGTACATGTATGATTAACATGAATGGTATGCATGTACATCATGCACAACCATACATCATGCTGGCTCTTACTGATGCCAGGAATTAAAAAATTCCTCCTTGTAATGACTATATCTTTTATTTTCTCTATTCTGATATTTTAACATCTAGGATCCTGGAAGGACTGCTGGTCCCAGGATTAGCCAATGCCTAGAGACAGTAAATAACTTGCCCACAAGTGTGCTTGTCAAGCACTAATAAACCAATCAGGAGCACACACCCCAGCCACTGTTTTTATTAGCTCTTATGCTCTAAGTCACTACCACCTGCCTGATCACCCAAAGGTTAAGTAGCAGGGAAGTAGGAGTATAGCTATATGCCCCAGAACCTGCAAAAGTCATTCAAACTAGCCATTATAAACTGCCTACCTGCCTTACCTGTTTCTTCATGCAGAAGCCACAATAAGAGCCCTTGGCCCATCTGCCCTTCTCCCTCTGCCCCCTGACCAGCCCTGGTGCTTCCTCATGTGACACTCCACAGCAAGTCATGGGAATGGTGAATAACCATCTGTCATCTCCTGATCTGTTGGCCTTACTATACCTCAAATTTCTACCAACATACTATATTTTAAAGACTTATTTTTTCTTTTCTCCAACCAGAACTTCTTCTATAGCTTTTTAGGTTTTGAAGGAAGCTTCACTTTTACTTTTGCTTCTGGTTAAACACTTGTCATTTGTCTGAACATAACTACTAAATGTCAGAGACATTAGGTCTTTCCTTCTCTTAGACCTGCTGCCTGTGGGTCTGATCTTTGAATGTAAAAGGGTGAAAAGGAAGCATGATGTGAAAGCTGCAGAAATTAATACCACAAAATATCCTGCCATACTGAGCATTTGCTTCCAGGAAAGTGGAGCTTCTCCAAAGACAAGCCTGAGAGGGAAGACCCTGGAAACACCAGGATAGGAGCTGAACATGGATGAATCTTTGCAAACCTGACTGGATCTTAAGGAGGACTTACATGGCAGAAACAAAGGAGCCATCAAAATTTCAGTAAATTAATCAAAATGCACAGACAATGGAATTTCTGCATATAGATTTTATTTTTATAAGAGCTAGTCTCTACCATGCTTTATCCTGGGAAGAAGCCCAGGATTAAAAGTAAATTCTTTATTACTCAGCTATAAGGAAGAATAAAATTATGACATTTGTAGGTAAATGGATGATGTTGGAAACTGTTATGCTAAGTGAGATCAGCCAATCACATAAATCCAAAAG